>CAVNYN010270225.1:0-23965 GCA_963692815.1 Nyctanthes arbor-tristis
AAGATGAAGACGAAGGAAAAACGCAGGACATGACGGTACCATAACGGCACTTATCACTGTTAGGGTTAGAAAATTTTTCTTAAGAGTGTTATATATATATCTTCTAGATCAAGATCACTCTTGAAAAATTTGTTCTAAAAAATGGTAGAAGGAAAATTCAATGTTCATTTGACAATAACTTTAATAATCAATTGAGAAATTTTATTTTTATATACAAGGTGTACAAAATTTGTACATACTTTGTGTATTTACTTAAATGTCCCTAATCCCAATTTCTTGAAATAACAGTTTTTTGGAGACATGTAAATTTTGGGGTTTGTGTAAATTTTGTACACTATATATATATATATATATGTACAAATAGCCTTCTGCAATCAATTATAGTCGAGTTAGTGCCGGGGCCGGTTTTATCATGAGGTAAATGAGGCGTCGGCCTTGGACACCAAATAAAAGGGAAAATATTTTTCATGTTGGGCAGTTCCGAATCTTAATTAGCACTTTTCTTTCTTCTTCTTTTTTTTAAATATAATGGAAAAATTAAAAAAAAAATGATTGAAGAATTAAATTATATGAATGTTTGATTGATATTTTTTACTTCCAATTAAAACTACAAAAATGATATTATTTGAGTGAGTGGCCTTTTTAAAACTTTTGTTAGCCTTATTCTTTATTCACAGGTTACAACAATTTCCTTTTATTAGTTTATATAGACAATTATGCACTGTTGCCCTAATTTACACTCTAATTTTTGTATGTTAATTTTTAATGACTGTGGTAGATGCTAATATACATATAGCTAAAATAAATAAACTTTATTTTTGTTTTCATGTTGATTAGCCCCTTCTGGGGAAAAAGTTGCCCAAAGACGCTAACTTGTAGGTTCGCCTCAGGTGATAGATGTCACCAAACCGCATTGGTTAGTGCCACATGTTTAAGTTACAAATTTACAGTAAAATTCCATTATAATTGATGGTAATTAGTTGTCAAAATGGACCATTACACAAGTGGAGGACAATTCAAGACCAAGGGACGAAGATTAATTAAGATCAATAATAATGCACTTTAAGATCAATAATGCACTTTATTAAAAAAAACAATAATGCAGAATTTTTGGGCAATTAATTACGCATTGAAAATTCAATCAAATTCTACAAATTCGGCTTTTATCATCATATTGGTTACCATGCATGTGTCTACTCCCTCCGTCCCATAAAGATAGACATGTACTCGGAACTCCTATTATGTCCCTCTCATAAAAATAAGTCAGTTTCCTTTTAAATTGTGGTTGGAATCGTAGTTTTTATATATACCCTTATTTAATGAGATCGGAAGATTGTTGTTAACAAAATAGAATTATTGAAGTGAGATAATTAGTAAAGAAGGGGTATATGAAGAAAATGCACATAAACATCACTTTTTCAATAACATTAATTATACTTTTATTAATCTGTGTAAAAATAAGAGCAAGTTTATTGTTGTGGGACGAAGGGAGTCTGATTTTTGGGGGTAAAAACAGCTCGTACAAATTCAAGAAACTCTTGTGACAAAACAAAAAAAGCCTATATCACAAAATCAAAAATTTTCAATTCAAACGGATGTTTTTAACAATAATGATAAGTGTAGGAATTTTATTTTGCCTACGTACACGCAGGAATAACAATATTTATGCGTATATGTGTGGTGCACATCCAAACTATAAGTACTCTACACTTGTAGGCTGGATGTATACCACCCACGTATACACACAGATATAATAACATGACTGTGTGTATACAAAATAAAATTTCTAATAATACGTGTCTATGCATCAATGTTGAAATTTTCATTGAACAAAATTTGATGGATTTCTGCAGCCCTAGCCGTTGGAAATTGGTTTTTAAAAGTCAGTGTTGACCATTAATTCACTCCGAGCAATTATTTAAGTGAAAATTGTTAGTTGGTTACGTACTAGATTTTAGAGTCTAATTTTGTTATACTTCACGAGTCTATTGTCGCGTTTTAATTAATTTTTCTCTACCAATTATTTCTGGCTGTTATGCTAGCCACTTATTTTATTACTAGTGTAGGCTACATGCGTTGCACGTAATTTAGCTGTAATTGTATCTTTGTTTTTATTTAAAAAAGTAAATAAACTTATTAGTTAAAAACGGTTACTAAAAGTTTCATGTTAGTAATTGATAAAAGGCATCATAACTGCAAAGCTTTGAATCAGCGTATTTTCCTACAACCATTTACAAACATGGCATAACCAATAACATTATGGTAAAGTGCTAAATATCTTTAGTTAGTGGACCCGGAAAACTTTTTAAGGATCCCATTCTCCTCTGCATTTTCTTTAGAGCATAATTAATAGCCATTAATTGGCATTCCCTTCTTCCGTTCTAAGCAAGTTGCACTTTTCGATAGTAAAGACTACAAGATAAAACAAGAAGCGTCTTTATTAGGTGATTTTCTAAGGAGAGCTTACCTCTCTCCTTATGGAGTGAAAACTATAACGTGGCTGCATGTAATTGGATATATGATGTGTCTGTCAATTTTAATATCAGCTTATGCATAAAGCTTGAAATTTCTAACTTCGGCTGTAATTACAAACTACAATTAGTTATCAGACATCAGATAAACAGAAGTGAAAGAACAAGGACGAAAGTAGGCGTTATCAAAGAATAACTATGTTACTCATTTTCTCGCCTTGTAACCCCATTTGTTAGATAACTTAATCTCCCCTAATCATCAAGGAAAATTAAAGGAGCACTGGATTTCAACAAAAACCATAGACAGATTTGAACTAAAATAAATAAATAAATCAGGGCTCTTGTATTATATAGCAATCACCATCTTTTTCTTCAAATTCCTATTTGGCATTCCGCAAAAGCAGTACCAATTTTGGGTAGGCACAACTATGAATGGCCGAAATTGACAATGAACAGCATTCTAATTCTAATTTATTAAAAGTTTAATACTCCAAAAATAGATTCAAAGCACACACAGAAAAAAAAGAAAAAAAACAACTCGCAATGAATATCATCCGAAAAAGAGAGACAGAGAGAAACAAGAAGGAATGGAAACTCACCAAAAAATAAGATTGTCTTTTAATTCTTTACCTCTTCAAAGTAAAACTGGTAAAAACCAAACCTAGCTTAGAAATTTCCTATTATCATTTCTTTATTTGTAAATGGCTTTTTGGTTTGCCGGAGGTGGTTGGAATTGAAGTTGATGATTTGGGTTTGGCAGAGGATGGAGGACCAAATTGCAAACATAATTTCGTGGCGGTAGTGTCGATCCAAGCCTCGCTAGTGTTTCCTTTGTTGATGATTTCAAAGAGAAATCAAAAAGAAGAGAAAAGCTGCACAATTCCAAGAAGGAACCGAGTGGAATCCTGGAATGTGTGGATGGGAAAAGAGTTTTGCTATTGCTACACCCTAAATTGTTTTTTTTTTTTAAAGAATAAAAAGAGGAAGAACTGTAGAGACGATGGGAGATTATGGCACCTTTCCTAAAACTGCAAAGCAAGTTGTACCATTAACTAAGTCACTTATAGTTGTACCATCTGATTCTCTCTGTAAATAAACACATTATTTGTGTAGTTACTCGAATTTCGAGCCACATACCAACTCATATATGATTTTCACCAAACTTGAAGCGTTATCTATAATTTAGCAGCATATGCACAAAATATCATGTGCCAGACTCACATTATACATGCTTCAAGAGGGACACTTTACATATGCGTGCAAACTTCTTCCCCACTATAAATTCCCTAACCCTTCTCCACATTCACTTCATCCTTCAAACACTTTTGGCACACAAAAGCAGTAATACTATAATAACCATGTCTACTTCTTACTGTCTTGTGTTCCTCTTGGGGCTAGTGATTCTCGGGACGCCGATAGCTACTCACGGTGGCGACCGTTTCTATGCTAGATTCAAGACACACGGGTACATGGCCAAAACAGCGGGTTGTCCTCCTAAGCCCGAAAATGATTTTGAGAAACCACCGAAGCCGGCTGATTATCATCCAGAGGTAACTGCTGTGAATCATGCAGATGAAGCACCCAAGTCCAAGGCAGGTTGTCCTCCTAAGCCAGTAAATGAGTTTGAGAAACCACCAAAGCCAGCAGATTATCGTCCAGAAACAATGGTGGAAGAAGGGCCCAAGTCGAAGGCTGGTTGTCCTCCTAAGCGAGAGAATGATGAGTTTGAGAAACCACCAAAGCCGGCAGATTATCGTCCAGAACTAGAACTAGAAGCAATGGCGATTAATCAAGCGGAAGAAGCACCCAAGTCAAAGGCTTGTTGTCCTCCTAAGACACAGGCTGAATCTGAAAAACTGTCAAAGGCTTTAGATTTCATAAATGCTAAGCTGAAAGGGCGTAATGAGTAGGGATTTGTATGAAAAATTCATAGAATAATTATTTCTGTGGGGAACTTGTATTGAAAATGTAATATTGAATGAAATATTGTCCATGAAAATGCATTCTATATATATAGTCTGGTGTTTTTTGTTGCTTTGGCTAAATTTTCATTTCTGAAATTCATTAATTTATTTTTGTTTAAAACATTACACAACAAAGTCCAATTAAGGTAGCTCTTAACTTAGGAAAACTTGTAAAAATGATGGAAAATAACTAGTGATGTTTAAAAGGGATAGATTTTAGAAATAAAGAAAAGTAATAAAATATGGAGTCACAGAAATTGTAGATTGCTTTGAAAATTGTTAAAATAGCAACTCTTACCCTGAGATACTTACATGATTTTCTGATAAGCCAGATCTGACTCATTAAAAAGACTTAAATACTTATGCCTCCACTTTTTTCTTCAATAAAACCTTAAATAGTACTACAAATGCACCTCCACCGTGCATCCAATGGCTTTCGCAATTAATTGACAATCATCAGCTATAGAGTTTAGACGTATGCATATAAAGAAACAGCTTTTTATTTCACAAAATAATTTACACGTGTACTCCCTAAAAAGGATACACAAAATGTAGCTCCTAACTTATTTCTCTAACATTTCACATATTTGAGTCCGAAGATGGTGCATTTGTGTCTAGAGAGAGAATTCCAACGATGGGGGGGGTGGATTTGTCTTATAATATTTATTATTATACGACATTCGAGAATTTTCTTGGCTATGTAAGAATTTTAAGAAAGATTTAGAGTTTCCTATCCAATTCGGTGATGATTCTTCAATTCTTCCCTTTAACACTGACTTCTTTTAAAGTATTTTCTTTCTATTATATTATTTCGAGATGTATCCTATCCTTGGATCTTGTCGATGACAAATCCTTTAGTCTCTTTTTGTGTTAGTGTAACAAGCTCTTCTTTATCTGCCTGCTTTCTCCATTCCTCATGCTCAAATGCCTTCTCGAGTGTCTTTAATTAGCTCTTTTTCTACTTTTATAATCTTGTCTTCTTCTATTGCACCCTTTAGGATCTCGTCTTAGTAATGAGTAACTACGTACAATAAAGAAAATTTTGGTGCTCCTAAGATGTTGAGACCTAATGCGATCACACAACTTGCACACCTTTAGCGCCACCTGATCTGATAAATACATAGATAGAAAAGATTATTTCAAAATGCTTCATTCATTTTCTTTGACATATTTGTATGGAAGCTGGCATATTTAGACGTCGACGACTCCTGCATCTGACTTCAATTCCACTACAGAATAGAATTTGAGGTTTGATATAATCCAAGTACATATTTCAATCTAAACACACAAAAGTAAAACCTGTAAATTGACCAGAGCAAAGTGCCTTAATTTCATCACTTAGATTATTTTCAGGACTGGCTCCAAATTGATTGCAGTAGTCTATGTAGTATCCAACTCGAGCAGTTATAGTCGTGCCAGGGACTACCACCGTTGCACTCTAGAGGACCATTCATAGCTCGAATTGTGGCAGCAAAACCTCGGCTCGAGAACATGACATCGTGACAATAACTCATCCAATACCAGAGAGACGTCTTAAATGACACGACGGGATCTTTGGCTACAATTTCTGGATTTTTCAAGCTATCAAAGCCTATGCTATTTCCGGCTGCCCTGTAGTTGTAGTTCCATGCTAGTTGCACCGGACCTCGTCCATAGTAACGCTTGCGCGGGACACATGGGTAGTCTGTTCTACTCTTGTCGCAGTTTTCTCTCGACTGCCCTCCTACGTCTTCTATATCGCAAAAATCTTCAAAAGGATGTATTTTTTTTTTTTTATTTTAGTTACAGAAAGAGATTTTGTAAAAATGAGTATTAGAGATCTATATATGTAATACATGTGATTTGTTTGACCGGATTCAATTATGGCAAAAAAAAAAAAAAAGAAAGTGTTTGCTAATAGGCGCTAATTAAGCCATTGTTAGCTATTTTATTTTAAAATAGAAATAGAATGGAAGAAAATGAGTGGAACTCACTGCATTCATAAATAACTCACTTCCTGTGAGATGAGTAACGTGTGCGAAAAATGCAGCAATCTCGCGCTTGGATTCATTGATAGAGTCCCGAACCTTGGATATGACTCGAGAGCTTCAAGAAAGGTAGCTCTACTGTAGAATCTTTTTCGGCACAGTTCTGAGGGGATTGATCAGCAATCCCATTGAAAAACGCGTCAGTCACGATATTGGCTACCGGAACTCCACTGCTACCACGCGGAGTATCACAAGGGCCTTGTCGGCACCCCGTGCCGCAGTAGTCATTGCCCGTGCCACAATAGCCATATTGGCTGCAGCATAAGTCTTGTGGACAGCCACAGTTCTGGCCGGAAACCTGTCCCGGTGAGTTTCCGAGGACAAATAAGGAAAGTGCAATTGCTAGAAGATGGTTTCTTGAATAGTAGAAATCCATTTTTCCAAGCATTTTCCGAGAAATGTGAGGCCTGAAGATGAGGGTGGGTAGAAAGCTTTTCAAAGAACTAGCAAGAAATTTTTTCATTGGTCTTTTGTCAAGAAAACGCGTGAAGTGAATTTTAATATGTCATAATATTACTAGTATACTCGAGCGTTGCACAAGAAAAACATTCTAAAAATGATAAGTAAAAATAGAATAGTTCATTAAGTAACGAATATTTAAAAATGAAAAAGAATCTAATATATATTTCACTGTACTTTCAAAATAAATAATTTCTAATATATTGATAAATTTGATGATATATACTTGTGTTAAACAATTAGTCTCGATCTAACACCATATGGTATAGCTTGACCATATAGTATCTTAATAAAGTTTTTCCCTCTTATTTCGATATATTGTGAAATCTTAAAATTCATTAGTTATGGCACTGTTTATTTAGTTATTAAGTGTGTTAATTGCTTACTAAATATGAGAGGAAATTAACAAAAACTAATATTGTTAGGATGTATTTGTAATTCACCAATTTTTCCCGAGAGATTAAACTAAAACATTTATCACAACCCATTTGATCTTTCATTTTTCTTTTTAACATTTTTTAGACATAGTAATATAATATTTGGGTCAATTTATAAACACAGTTTTTATCATATATGTGAACCTAACGAACATGTTTTAATTAAGCTTATAATAATACCCAACAACCTATATACAAATAATATTTACAATTTCTATAAAATATTTCTATACAACTCACTAAAAAAACTCAAAATATATAGCTTGCAAAACTGATTCTTCACATTATATGATTACCAAAAAAGAAGTAATAAAGGCAAAAATAAGAAACTTATTCAAAAATAACAAGAATTTCAGTAGATATTTTGAAAAGCTACCGACACATTAGAGATCGGAAGAGCGTCAATAAGAACCCAATTTTAAAGTGAGTCTTTTCTTGATCTCTCAAACTAAATTAAAACTCTAGATTGTGGGTAATCAATCCTCATTATTGCTCTTCGTTGAAGGCCATATCATTCAAAAATAAGTGTAAAAGCTTAAACACTATACTCCAATGGTAAGAATTTCAGTCTAACATGTGATCCTCAAGCCAATTGTATCCAAATCATATATTCTTCAACTTTCTGAGAACCTAAATGAATTCCCTGTTCATATCTTCCTGTAAAAGATAAGGAATCAATAATAATAATAAATGAGTGATTTAACTTTCAAAAGATTACAGTTTTGATTGCAAAATACCACCAATCATACTTAAAAACCTCTAGTGTTTCCTTATAAGTTTTTCTTATTTTATTTTCTACCATGTTATAATTTCATAAAACATAAAAATTAGACAACAACACTTGATCATCATTCAATAACATCAAATTCTAAGGGAGAAATAAAGAAAACTTTGAAACTTTTAAACATATACTTTCAAAACAGCACAAAATATGGATACTAGATATTGCATCAAAAAATTTCTATGTAATTTAAGAGCAAAAAAGACAGGACTTCAATCCTCACCTGTGCAGTATGACTGCCATTATAGGAGTTAAACACGAAAACTTTCCCTAGCCAAGAACGACTATATTCATGGAAACTTGAAACAACAATAATATTAGATTAGATTTATATAACAGAAATTGAAATAGGCATATTCATGTCATTTGTTAAAATAAAGGTGTCAAACCCATATCAAGAATTTACAAATAAAGAATACATGTGCTTAGGAAAAATATTTGAAGTAAAGAGTACGACTCCAATTCGAGATAGATAAAAATAACATACCTTAGTTTGTATTAGTCAACTAAAGCGATGACAATATAATATCCATACAGAATAAGATCTGAAATTTCTTATGAACTAATAGATCTACAATATAAATAAGAGAGATTGTACCATATATTGAATTGATATAGTAAAGATAATTCAGAAATATAAATAGTTGAGAGATTTATTGAAAGTTTTATTTCAAACGACCGAATTTTTTAAAAATGGATAATCTAACTAATTTTTTCACCATTCTAGTATTCTTCTACTTATCTAATATTTTCTTGAATTAACTTTAAGTAATTTAGACTAAATTCTTAATTCCACTGCAGCTTCTAGACCAAATTCTCAACTAATCAAACCTTGAAATCAATAACCCAAGTCCATATGAACTCCCCTTTGTCAAAGAAAATAAATCACTAAGATTTTAGCATTGATTTAGGAAATTAAGATGCATTATCATAGAGATTTTAGCGTTGATTCAGGAAAATAAAATACGTATGGCAGAGATTTTAGAACAGGTGATTAGGAAATAATCAAAAGCAAGGAAAAAATTAACAATTAGAACGGTAGATTAGGAAATAAGAATCTTCAAGCACTCGAAAGGGAAAGATGGGAAAAAAGAGAAGGGAATTTACAGCGAAAATTGGAGGGAAAAGCAGAGGAGGAGCCAGGAATTTTTATCGGGGTGGTCGGATTTATTTATTTTTTTTTAGAGGTGTAGTTGGAAATTTTACAAATTGTCTAGATCGGAAGAGCACCACGTCTGAACTCCAGTCACCTGAAATCTAATATGAGTGTCCTTTTAAAACAAATATATATAATAATATGTACATCTTAGGATGTATAGATTCCCAAATCGGATTACATAACAAAATAAAAAAGGTTGAATGTTATAAAAGTGGATATTAGAAATGCATTTTCTAAAGAGAATTGAATTGTGTCCCACATCAGATTGATAGTACTTTATAAAATTAAAATGGAAGATATGTGATTTAAGGTGGATGAAATCTCACATCGGATTAAGAATATAACATTATCTAATGAAGATATATCCATGTAATAATTAATAAACATAAATATAATATGAATGTCCTTTTAAAACAAATATATATAATAATTTGTGCATATTAGGATGTACAGATTCTCATATTGGATTACATAATAAAATAGAAAAAATTGAATGTTAGAAATACAATTTTCAAAGAAAATTGAATTGTGTCCCATATCGGGTTGATAGCAAATAACAGCTAAGGGTGTACTTTATAAAATTAAAATGAAAGGTATGTGATTTAAGGCGGATGAAATCCCACATTGGATTAAGAATATAATATTATTTGACTGAGTTTATATAAAAGTGGAAGTTGGAATGCATTTAGCATAGTTTTTATTGGCCTAACGATTGATTTTCAGCCCAATTACAGTTAAAAGTTTTTTCCCATATAAGATAGTTGATTTTAGGTTAGGAAAACAGTGCACTCAGCCAAAAAATCAAATGGGCTGTGGCAGGAGGCAGTGCGGTCACATTACAAAAAAAGTACTGGAAAAGACTGATAACGACAGTTACAATACTGAAATAGGCAGGAAAAATAAGAAGACAACTTAAGTACTTATATATATATATATGTCCAAATTTCGTTACATGTAAAAAATGAAGAAACTTCCCATATCGACATCAAAGGTATTAGGTTTGGAAATGTTTATGATAGCTTAAATAATTACAATTTGGTAAAGGTTTTGAAATCTAATTAAGAATAACTTGCTACACGATAAAAATGAAATCTGGATACATTTTTCTGGAAGTCCAAATTAATTCCAACATTCCAACATGATATAAGGATAAAAATGAAGATACTTTCTAATGGTATATATGACAAATTTTTTTTATTTGATGGTATATATGACAAAATTTTAGGATAATTTATGTTTTGGGCAAAAGTTGATTTCATTTGGGAAGTGTTTCTTAATTTGCCACTGGTACTGTATCTTCAGTACTCCTTAAATATCATAAATGTTTTCCTATTGTTAGTATTATTTTTGTTGGCTAATGCTGATTTTTAATTTTTTTATTTTTTAATGTCAAAAATTATTGTTGCATGTGCTTTAATATTGTGACATTTTTACATGCAGGATTTTCGGTGAAATATATAGGTGACGCGTACGGTTTTTATAGAATTCTAAGACTTAATGTTATAGCCGAAATATAGTATTTGGGTGCATATAGGAATCCACAAAAGGAGAAAGTTGTGATCAAGCTAGTTCAACATGGGGGAGTTTTGACAGAGAGCCAGTGGCGGGGGGAGGTGGGGTACTGGCCCCCCAAAACCATAGAATTATTATTATTATTATTATTATTTAGTTTTAATATTATTTTTTTTTTTTTGTAGTTTTTGTATAACAAATTAGTAAACTAAGGTTTCTAAATGACAATTCTTATAATTAATTAATGTTAATATATAGATTAAAGTAGCTAGTATTTCCCTTTTTCTTTTATACAATAGGGATATAGGGAAGAGAAAATTGGAAAAGGGCAAATGTGGTTTGAACTAAAGACCTCTCACTTAAAATGTGAAAACCTAGCCATTGGAATACTTGTCTAAACCAAAAGTAGCCAGCATTCTTAGATATATAAAACTTAAATCGTAAAAATAATGTAAAATTTATTGATTTATTAAATAATAAGCATGTTTTGCAAGTATCAGTTTTTAAATAAAGAATACGATAAAAACAATTAACTTTTTGATGTTATCATAGTACATATTATACAAAATTTTTTTAGTTAAATTATGCCCCAACTCGATCGGCGTCCTGGCTCCACTACTGTAGAGAGCTTGGATCTTGAAGAAAATGTTTAGAGAAGATCACGTCAAAAGGTCAAAATAAAGAGAGTTGATTTTATGGTTTCTTTTGAGTGTCTTTAATAAATTAGCGAAGTCATTTATTAATCCCTCTAATCTCTTGTACTAAATATTTTATTTAGTTGCCCGTGATTTTTCCTGTTTAAGTTTCCACATTAATTATGATATTCTTTTACGTTCTGTATATACTTAGTTTTGACATTTCTAGGTTAAGTTCGAAAGACCAAAATAATTAAGTAACTGATCAAGATAAACTCTGATTAAGTACTTAACAATCTAATGTCCACCCTTATTTTTCACCTCGAAAATAATATATTGAAGGAAAATAGTCTTTCCATATTGTCTTTGTTACCTTATTCAATTCAATTATTCTCCTATATGTCCCCATCACTTGATTAATAAATAAATTTAAATTTCTCTTTCCAAAAAAAAAAAAAGGAAAAGACAAAGAAAAGACATCAAAATAAATTTTGGAATATAATAATAGCTTATTTAGTATTTAGAGAATTAATGGGAGTATTTATTTTTGTATCAACGTGCCCAAAAAAATTTATACCCCATTGTCCCATAGAAATAGGATGGTAAGTATTTTCACACAGATTAAATGGTTAATAATGTTGTTGAAATATTTAATTTACATGTATTTTTTCATTTTAACATTTCTACCTAATTAACGATCTGAAATTAATTCCAATCAACAAAGTGAGAGGAATTAATGTCAAGAAGGAATGTGAATGACCACTAACAAGTCCCAACATTAAATAGAGCAAATTGCGTCGACTCATTTTCCCCAATATTTTAATACTTACGTTGTTTAAATGACTAACTAAGAGCCAATATGGAAAACAAAAATTAAATGCATACTCAATATAACAAGTGATCTTATCTTTGTAGAACAAATCAAAATAATATAGTTAACTATCTTCGTGGGATAGAGGGAGTATTCTTCTAATATTTTTAATTAATTATTTTGATCACTAGTCCTGAACAAAATTGTATTTGTTGCATTTGCTTTGCTTTCCATAAGCGGGGCAAGGGCAACTAGGAGGGGCAAATAACATGGTTATGAGAGTAAATTTTGAGTATTAATCACTTTTTACAGTTTGATCTAGTCAGACAAAAAATTATCATGGTCGATCTCTTCAGTCGTAAGGGAAACTGTTTGATTGCCAATGCTTCCATTTTTCAAATTTCGCTCCCTGATTTCACTTTCTTCATCGTCACTGAGATATTCATCTGTGTATTTTCGCTTGGAAACATCCAGAAATTTATCAAAGTTCCTATTATATTCTTCATCAGAAAGTTTGGGGGGTTGTTTCTGGCAGATGCAGGCAGATGGATACTCATGAAACTCTCCCCTTCCAGGTCTCATCTCATCAGGTTCTCCCATGAATCCTCTTTGGTGCGATTTTACTTTACTAGAAAAGGTGCTCCACTCCATCTTTTCTCGTGCTGTGAACAAAGCACTAAGTCTTTTCGCATTTGGTCTGATGGTCCTCTTGTGACCTGCATACCTCCTTTGACATGACAACAGCACCACAAGTCATTGTTTGTTTTGTCCAAAAGATCACACGCAAAAATAAGTTCCCAAACAACTATGAAAACAGAACTTCCATTCAGAATGGGAACTTTTCAGTTAAATGAAATAAGAAACAAAAACATGCAGCATTTGGTTAGCCATAGGAATCACTGAACAAATATGAGGAGCACTAGGCATCATCTTGAACTACTCCCCCCATCCACTGCTCAGGTTCTTAGTTCTTATTACACAGTCTTCCATGAATTGATAAGTTTTCTGTTTCATTTGCATTAATATTCCTATTTTCCACGCCAAATAATACTTTTCTGAATAATGCTATACATAATTTATTAAATTGGACTTATCATTTAATGCTACCTAATGATGGCGATGTTCACCACTGGTGTAATATCACATTAATATACTTTTCTGGAGGCATCTTACGTGATAGGGAAAAAGATGTCATACTGACTTCCTCAAACAAGTCAGGAATGAGAAACGTGTCTTAAATTAAAGGAGCCAAGGGTATAGTAAAGTCCATCCCAAAACTCCAACTGTAGCTGTAAGAGCAAAGTCCATCTTCCCACATTGAAGTTAAGCTTTCTTCGCAGAAATCTTACCCTATATACAGTAGTACTACAAATTATATTCTCAATTTCGTTCACATGGTAGTTATTATTATCAAAACTCAAAATCTTTCCAAGGAGATTGAAGAAAAAGAACTGTACTTTCAGCATTACAAGTAGCAAGAAGAAATGGATATTCTCAAGTGATACTACTAGACAACTCATAGACAGAAATTAAGACTTCATCTCTAGAACTTTACACAAGCCAAACTTCAGAGATAAGTAAATTTCAGCTAAAAAGTTCAAAATCCTCATCTATGGACATACTTGCCCTTCCTAGTTTGCTCTTACCTCCACCAAGTATTCTGCAACAGTCACTGAATTCATTTGTCCCTCACAATTTATTTGGTCCAATAATTTAAAATGCTTGAAGTAGAACTAAATAATCACATTTGTAACAAGGATTCCATGTTCTCCCCATAAATATCACTTTAATCGTAGATAAAAGTGTGGAATGCCTCTTATACGTTTTATTTTCAGAAATTCCATTATTTGCTCGGAGGACCAGAATAAAAATTATTTCCAGAAAGGTTCTTGCATAAAGCAGTATTTGCTTTCTAATATTACAATCCTCATGTAATTTGCTTTCTAATCTTTCAATAATACTCTAGCATTGAAATTGACTGTTTGACTTCATTACACCTTCCAAGAGCAATGATAAACAAATAGAGATCACACAATCAGTATAACAGTTTATAAAGAAAACTGTTCTATTCAAAACTTACCTTCGACCAGCTAGGATTTTGGCCATGTTCCCATTATTATTGGTGACGAAGACATCACTTTCATCACAGACAATGTAATCGATGGCAGCCATTCGAGAAGAAAATGGAAGAAAAGGTTTCAACTCTTCACCGGCAAGCATCTCCTTCGTGTAGAAGTATGGAAAGAGCTCTCTGAGAGGTGCCAAAGTTCCTTCTCCACCATATATTTCTCCAGAGGCAACATATATATGTGTGTTATTTTCAAAACCAAGCGCTCTGAGCAACAAACCCACTTCATGCGGGGTCAACGGGCACTTCCCTCGTGATCGCTCTTCATCAGGGCTTAATTCCTGAAGCAACAAAAATAAAGAATTTGGTTTCAAACAGCAACCTCAAAAAGAATATAGTTTCATCGTTCCAGCTTCAAAGTGTAGTAAAGTAACCAGAGTGTCTAGATACTGTGGATAATTGCATTTCAAATATTACTTAGCTCAATAACATTCGTTCAAGCAAAAGTCTTACAGGTAATGTTTCCCATCGCTTTCTTATTGCACCCAACTCTTGTCTTTCTTTATCTCCCCCACCATAGTAACAGCCGGAGAATGCAAGCATATCAGGTTCAAACCTAGCATTTATAAAAATCAAGAAGTTGAAAAGAAATTACTGAATCAACTTGTGGAGTACACATCATATAAATTAGAATAACAAATAAAAATCAAAACCTACACAATTTAAGCAGAGACATTTAGTATAATAAGATAGATACAGAGTCTGTTAATAAGATCAGTAAAGGACTAAAGATGGCTCACTATTTGAGGCTTCCAACAATTATGGATCAGTGGAAAATGCAAGGAGCCTCACGCAAACAAGAGGAAAGTAGAGGAGCCTTTTTTGTCTCTAAGTCCTTTAGTTATATTTGTTCAAGAAAAGCATTAAAATTGCCAAATGATCTCTTTGATTTGTAGCTTTAGAACAATTAGCATCCAGTAGAAGCAAAATGGCTCCTTCCCCACACCAAGTGATATCAAGGACGAGAATGTATAATATATGTGGAAATTTTTTTTTTTTTTTTCAAAAACTTGGAGCCTCTCCAATAAACTCTCTGTATTTAATGAACATCTGTTGCATTGTAATGAGCATCAATAAATTCTAAATTTAGAGAGCATATTATCATAAACATTCTAATAGCCTCTTCATTTTTTGCTCTTCATGTCCTTCCAAGAAATAGTTATCATCCTTCCATTTTCTATTTTCCACACGCCTTGTTTTATATTATTTAATTTTTCCCCCTATTTTCCTTCATAAATATTTACTCGCTTGGTCCGAGGAGTATTAAAAATTAGAATTTATTGAATGCATTTAATTATAGAGTGAATTTGGCTCTCCAAATTAAAAAAGTCAACTCAAACCCTCTCTCCAAATTCAGAGAGAGAGAGTTTCAAAGAAATAGCTCTGTAGAGAGAATATTTACATTTAAAGAGCATGTTGGAGATGTTTTAAGCTTTTTAGTCGAATTTTACTATCAGAGCACACAAACCTTCTAGGTTTGAGTCTCAGTGTCCCTCATTTTGTAAGATTGTCTCACACTTTAAACAATATATAAACATGTCACATTCTCTAGTAACTTAATACTTGTAGATCAACTATAAGCCTTTGTTTAGGTTTCTCTTTTCATTTTTCCTTTTCTTTTTTTTTTGGTGAAACATAAATTGGTCAAATCATTTATTAACACGTATAATGTAGGATTTATAAGTATTATTCTTTTCCACCACTCATTTTCACTCTTTTCTTCTTCTTCCTGTTTTTAACAAAACAGCAACCTGACTGGCCTTAAATATATAATTGCAAACCCGCAAGTGCTATTTGCATGAAAGAAAGAACAAACTGAATTTAGAAAGCAATCTTGTGCATTTTGAGCAAAAAGACGGGATAAATACCCCTTTCTTCACTAAAAAGAATTTCTAAATAAAATATGGAGATTTTACCAATACATTACCAAAAGCACAGATTTTTTGACCAACTCAAGCCAAATCAGTTTTCAGTTCACCTCTGAGGCTCTGCCTTTTACTCTTCTCATTTTAATATCATGGCATATTTTGTTCATCATTAATGAAAGAGCTGCATATGCTATTATATCTAAATTTACTAGGGTCTTCAACAGCAGTTGTATTGTCTTGCTTTGTCAAAATGAATGGATAAAATGGGATTGATGGAGAATCTGCTGCTGGAGCCAGTGAATTTAATATGAGCCACAAAATATGGAGGGCCAATTTTGTTATAGTACCTAATTTCATTTTTTAACTCTGCCGAACATGCTATAATTGTGAAAGAACAAAAAGTCTCTAGACTAACTACTTAATATAACATTTGGGCAGACAAATTGGGGCCAATTTTTGGAAACTCATTTTACAGAAGTACCTGGAACGTCTGCTGTACTTCGGCCTTCACATGTGCACTAAAACTCCAATGCTTTAATACAATGCTTTTACTCTTCAACTCTTTTTAAAAATATATTTTTTTGTACAAATGAGTAGTTTCTCTCCGTTATTGAGTAGCATAAATATTGAAATGCAAATACATTTTTCTAACATAAACACATTATACTTTCCAATAAAATTTCTTGGACAATTTTCTAAAACTTTTCATGCTTACCTTCTTGACTTCGACTTATTGTTCTAATATAAGAATTTCAAACCATGGTAATCAAAATCATCAATCATCAATAAGTCATTCATTTTTGAAAGAGTGACGGCTAGAAATGATAGGCTACCTTGTTACTAATGAGAGGATCTAAAACCCTCTACATTGTACTACACTAAACCTATAAAAGGAATCCTAACTAAACAAGGAAAATGAAACTACACTAAAAGGAATATAACAGGAAATAAAATTTTTCATAATAATAATTTATTCTAAATCTAATTAATTAAGTTTAGTCAGAATAACATTCCAACTCTCCCCCTTAAGTTGATGTTGATGCATTGATACATGCTCAACTTGAACATAATATCCTGTAAGAGGTTGCCATCTTGACATTTCCATCAAGATCTCTTAATTAGTTGGGAGAAGAATCCGCACGAATCAGATTTGATTTGGTTAGACAATGTGTGGTTGTTAAACAAGGATCGGTTTTTTAGAAAGGTAGGGAATGTATAGCCAAATATTCAATATGATTCCACAAGATCTTCGTTCAGGTAACAGATTCTAGCCAATTGAAAGGATATTCTGATCCATCCAGAGATCATTTAGATTCCATTAGTAATGAGGAAGGACCATGATTTGGAATTGTTTGATTGTTGTTCTCTGAGGAAGAGGCGAAATAGAATCAACTTGACTTCAGACCGCTGTTCGAAATCTTAGTGAAACACTGGATTCCTTATCTCATGTCTGCTTTTCGTGAAAAAATACCAATTGAAGTGGAGGGTTTCTTCAAACAACAAGGGGCCGGGTCAACTATTCAATCAAATGATATTGACCATGTTTCCCATCTCTTCTCAAGAAACAAGTGGCTATTTCTTTGCAAAATTGTGCTCAATTTCATATGTGGCAATTTTGCCAAGATCTCTTCCTAAAGAACTTCTCATGAGTTCATAAACCTATGAAGAAAAAAAAAATCAAGATAACACCTCTTAACAACATCCCATACTTCCTTAGTTGTGCCACATTCTTATTAGACAACCAAATTAATGAGCCAAGATTTAATCAAAGCATAGCTTCCCATTAATCATAATGTGCCAAGACTTAAAAAGAGCATATTCCATTATGCAGTAATCATATGATAGATCAATCTCTGCAGGTGCAATCTTTGTAAACCCATATTAGAAAACCAATTCTTTAAAATAGAATTTGGTCAAACCAATCACATTCACATATTTGATGGGAGCCAGATGCACTTCACAAATCTCCACCATTCAACTCCACTCACACTCTCTCTTATTTCCCCAAAAAAAGGGGAAGGGGAAAAGCTGCCCTTTTCTTCCAAAAAAATGCATCTCAAGAACTTAAAGACCAAATATAGAAATTAGCCCCATCTTATTTAATATGGCAGAAGAGCTAAAGTTGTGAATAGTCAAAGAAGCCATATTCCTATGTTCAGAAGTAGGAACTACTTTAACATCCATGTTAAAGTTCGGAAATTTCCTCCAAATCACACACAAGTTTCTATAAAAAAGGGGGGCAAAAGAGGACAAGAAAAAAAAAAGGATCGCGCCAAAAACACTCAAAACCTTAACAGTTAGCAAAAAAAGGAGTTGTTCGAAAGGAGGAATCTCAAATCGAAAAGTTTAGAAGTAAATTGCAAATCAAGAACTTCATCTTCTCAAATCAAGCATGGAGGAGCAGATACGATTTACGGTCAATTGGTCTCCATTCTCCTTGAAGATCTGTACCATTAGCTTCTCTGCCACACCTCAACCATACCTTAAAACACCTATTCCAAAACATCAGTCAACTTCACCAAAAGATGATCACCTCAGGTCCTCAACCATACCTTCCCGTAATAGAAGTCTCACCCAACCAGGAATCTCGCTTGTATTCTCAAAGTTGCAGGCAATCATGTCTTCAACGACCACTTAGTATGCTCGTCAGTGTTTGGGTTAGTTTATGGAGGCGCTACAAATCTGCTCCACTAGGTAGCAATGCAACAGAAAACAGTGGAAAATCTAGAAGATCTCATATCATGACCAAGTTATTTGAATAAATAGAAATTTAGTTGTTGCACTATCTTCCGTATATATTGGATAGTTCAATTTAAATTATTATTATCTATCATTTGGTTGTAGATTATCCACGTCAAAGATTCCTGATATGCTGTTTTTCCTTAGTTTCTCGTTATTATCCGTTTGTAGTTTCCAGAACAGATTAAAGGTCTATTTATTCTTGTAATCTGAGTTTTTACATTAATGAATAGCAAATATTTTTCTTCAGTTATCTTCAAAAACTATTTGCATAACCCAGTTTTTTAATCCAAAACGCGATTCCAACTGTGACAGGAAACAGCAAAACAATTGCTGAGCCACCAAAGAGTTGCCAGAACCTGTGAAGGTCAGCAACATGCAGGCTAGGGTTTCTGATTTTTCCTAAAGTTGACTACGGTTTTTGATTTTGGTAATTTGTACTTTAGGATCTAAATTGAATTTATTCAATTTTGCCCAAGTTTTTGGGAGATTCTACTTGAAGGTAGAAAAATAGATTGGACGAGCAGAATAAACCTATATAAAAGGTATCTTAACTAAACAAGAAAATGAAAATGACAATAAGAAATAAAATCTTTCCTAGTACTAATTTTTATTCTAATTCTAATTAATTTAGTATTCCAACTGTCACCTCAAATTTTCAAGTGGATAACTTACCTCTTACTATAGAAACATTATGTGGATTTGCATCTATATATTAACACTACGAAAAATGGGAACTTTTAAGAAAAAAGAAATTGAAAACAAATTCATATATTTAAGTTCATTCTGCTATGGACGCTGAAATTTGATATGCTCAAATAAAATGGGAACTTTTACTATTATGCAAGAACTTCCAAACCTCAAGTGAATTGCAATGTAACGCTTTTCCATCTTCCGCATCCGCATGACAAGCTTCTGACCCAGATTCCTCAAAGGTTTAGTAAATCTTAAAGCATGATAATTTACCCTGCAACGCAATTTTTGGAGGTCTTCATCAAGGTCACTGGCAAGCCTGTAATCAAACTTTGTTAACTGAACTACCTGCAGAAAAGTTATAGGTCAGAGCCAGAAGGATCTGTTTGGAATGGTTACAGGCCCATTCAGCAAATAAACAGTAAACTCATAACTACAAGGATTCCCATGATCCTAGGTTTGAAAATTATAAGTTGAACTAGACAAAATAATGGCTAATGAAACTTCTAGTTGGAGAGGGGGGAAAAAAGAAAGCAGGAATAGGAAGAATGGATCATGACCATTAATAACTGAAACAAAGAGGGGAAAAGAATGGGAGGGAAGAAAGATATGGTTAAGAATCTAGGTTTATCTTGAAGACATAATAAGTGAAGTTTAAGCAGATGATTAAACATTCATCTTGTCTCAAATTCATTGGCAAAGGTTATTGAAACTTCTCTTCAAACACAGATCTTATAAACAAATTACATACTTTACCACAGAGGATATAAGCATGCATGCTATACTTGATTAAAATAAAAAATATTTACTGCAGGATTGTGTTTGCCATCTTACCTGCCTCCTCAAAAGAATGGGCAACACTTGCTCCAGATAATACTGAGGTTCTGATTTTCGTGGAACTCGCATGGTATATGGTGGTCTTTCCATTGACCTCATGAAGTTTTCTGGTACCCTTTTAACAACAGGGACATCCTTTGCAATGTAAGAGATGAACCAGTCAACATCAAAAATGTCAGAGAAGTCACTGCATATGGAAAATAAATATTTATAAGACACGGTGTTAAAACAGGAGACTATGCTCCGGTGATGAATCATAAACCATGGATTAGATTTTACAACTAGCAGAGTTTGTGGGCTGGTGACTTTATAATTGAAAATTACCGATTGATATTTCTTCCAATGCTTTCAATGTTAATTCAACTTATTAATAATTGATTAAGGAGCTTCTGACTGTAAGAGATTCCAATTTATTTGTCTCCTAATTTCCTTATCACAACAGGCAAAAGGTTAAAATTGCGGATGTCTCATTACATACATGGCAAGAAAAGGCCCTATTCCAATTTCGAACAATATTATGCTCACATCGATGGTACATGTTCCAAAGGTTTATTGTAATTTTCTCTCAATTAGTGCACTTACGAAAAACCTCATTTGTATTGCTATATTTTCCTCTTCATGTGAATTTCAGGATCTATATACAGAAGAAATAACTGGTTTTGGTAAGGAAGCGGATGAACTTTATCTCTACAAAGTTAATGAATACAATCAGAAATTTTGGGATTTTAGATTAACATTGAAGTGTGCTCTTTTGTTTTTCATGGGAAAAAGAAAAGGAGGCAATGATGGGGAGGAATGGGGAATTTTGTGGCAGCAATGAAGACGACAGATCTGAACGCTGGGTTGGGTTATGGAGGGCATGTTTGGCTGTAAATATATGGTTTTTGGTGATTTAGCTTAGAAGTATTTAATTTAGACCATTAGATTAAACAAAATTTAAGGATTGGATTGTTTGTCAAAATTATTTGTCACTGATGTTGGTTCATGGATCCTCTCCCTTATTTAATACTTACAAAATTTAGATAATTAATTTGAGATACTCAGTGTATATTTTAAAATTTCTTTGTTGTTTGTTGGAGGAAATTTGATTACTTGGAGATGTGAGAAACAGTATGCAGTTGCTGGATCAAATATTGAAGCCGAGATCACAGCAATTGCTTAAAGAACATGCAAGTTATTATTTTTCTGATATTCTTGAACTACTAGTTGATCAATAAAATATAATAAAGCTGTACAGAGACAACAAAGCTCCTGTCAACATTCTCTTACAATGTTCAGGACGACAAAAGAACGCATGTCAAAATTGGCAAATATTATGTTAAGGAGAAAATTAACAATAGTCAAATTAGCACCGCCCTTGTATTAGAAAGCAATTAGTAGATCTTCAGACCGAAGGGTTGCCTCAACCTATGACCCTTTAATGAGTTAGCAAGTTGGAAATTATAGATATCTCCATACCATGTTGATAGAGTGTGAAGAATAACTGTAATTTTGCATAAGTGTTGGAGATAGTTGTTTAGCATAATTCCTTTTCTGCCTTTTAATTGTGATCTTGTGATGATTAGAAGCAAGGAATAAAATTTTGTTTTTCTAGTGAAATCATTACTAACCTTTCATCCTTCCAGTATGAATGGTGATCCAATTCGGGTACAACTAAAGTAGCATTTAATATCCTCGCAACAACTACAGCATCGGTTATCTGGAGGATCAAAGACATTCAAATGTAGTTTCTTCAGTCAGAGAATAAGCTGAATTCAATCGGAAAAAGGAAGAGAACTAGAACCAAACAGCTTTGCCGCTAATTTATAGGCTTAGAAATAAATATAGAGGAAAGCAATGAAATGCTTACTCCTGTTCTTTGCTGGTTGAGTCCCCCACTAGCTGCAATAAGTAGGTAGCCATTTGACAGGGACTCCAGCACTGCAGCTATAAATCAGGAGGTGCACAATAGCCAGCAAGTAGCTTTTTCCACAAAGTTCTCAATAAAATCCAATGATTTCAACTTT
This sequence comes from Nyctanthes arbor-tristis, assembly GCA_963692815.1. Taxonomy (NCBI): domain Eukaryota; kingdom Viridiplantae; phylum Streptophyta; class Magnoliopsida; order Lamiales; family Oleaceae; genus Nyctanthes; species Nyctanthes arbor-tristis. The sequence continues at coordinate 22,528 of CAVNYN010270225.1, forward strand.
TGAAATAGTCAAGTTAACAAAGATTAGAGACTTACGAGCAAAATGAGGGCCTCTCTCACTGCATGCAAAGTTGAGGTTTGAGAACTGTGATCTCCATATATCAATTGGAGCATGAAAACCCTTATCCTAGAGTAAAGTAACAACAAGAATTTCATGAGTTTGAAATCTAAAATGAATCTTTTGTATACTTTGTTAGAATTTCAAAGATTTGAAGGATGTAACTATATCTTCAATATTACATATGATGCAATTAATAAGATGGTGAGATAGGCTGATAGATGACACCAATTATCTCTGACAAATTGGAATGCAGTTAATGATAATATAAAAATGGGAGCAAAGTGCAGATTTAATAACTTATTTGGAGTAATATAAAATATTATTTGCAATCTATGAGCATGTGATGTCTCTATAAATAACAACACTTTTAGATCTTTTATGTGTGATACATTTGCATACTATGAGATGCATCAGGTCAACTATGCTGAACATAAGCATATTTTAGATATCTATAAGTCTAAATTGGCACTAGCAATCAACATTCTGCAGCCTGAAATTTTTAAGAGCTACAAAGGGGTTTCAATTCTCATTATAATTTCACCAATCACTAATTTGAGAACTATTTAATTACAGCCACGAACTATTTAATTACAACCACGCATTTAAAACATCCATCAAATCTTCATCATTCATTTCACCTAATTATAATTTCAGAAACTTATAATGAGAATCAAACACCCTTTAAATCAACTTCAGCACATAATCATGTCATCTATATCCTCTAGTTCCGTCATCCAACGACCATCAGCTCCATTGCAGAAACATTCAAGTCGTGGAAGACTTCTGTTAAATTGGATATCTAAGCTCCACCCTTTGAGAATCACAAAACAATACACACTGCGCATATAAAGAACCCGCTTCAATAGAGATTCCAATATGAGCTCTTTAAAGAAGAATATCACATAACAACCACACCAACAGATAAATAATAAACAAAGAAATGACAAGATCACTTAAGTGAGAAAACATCAATCCGAAAGATAATGACAAATGGCAATACCCTAAAACTCACAACTTAAAATAGAGATTAAAAAACAAAAAAAGAGGGAGGAAAAAAAAACGACTTGACAACATAAAATGAGCAGTGCAAGTTACACAAACAAAGAACGCACCCATCCTAAGAAGTATTTTCCTTTTAGTGTACTTTTCTACCATGTACATAGCCATCAACATAAAGGATAAGTTTCATTAAGTAATGATGGACATCGGCTAGCAACTCATGCACCTCTGCTGTGGTGAAACATTGGTAAATGACTAGCTTGTAGGTTGGCACTTAAGCGCACAAGATATATAAATGCTATGTTGCTTGGACTCGGGTATGGGTGCATAGCTAGAGTTTGGGGGGGGGGGGGGGGGGGGGGGGGGGGGGGGGGGGGCG
>CAVNYN010270225.1:23985-38121 GCA_963692815.1 Nyctanthes arbor-tristis
CCACCCCCCCCCCCCAAACAAAACAAAACAAAAAAAAAAAGGGTAACAAATGTCTAAAATTTAAAGATGGTACATGAATACATCTTACTCAAAATCTTCGTAAATTTACATACTAATAATTTTAGGTTTCTTTTCTTATCAATAATGGATCATCCTTTAATTCAAAAAAATCCCACATCCATGTGTATGACATGGCTACTTCTTCAAAAATAGAGTGCCCAAGCAACATAAGGTGGGTCTGGCAGCTAGCTTGTAAATCAAATTAGTTTTAAAAAACACTAGTAGTCTAGAAATAAGCAAGGGTTCCTTGAATCTAATGAATGGAGGCCAATACAGAAGCTAGACCAGAATAGAGGAATAAGAATAGGAACTTCTAATATACAGAGACTAAACAGGAAATTCCAATAACAAGAAATATAACAGGTTTTTGAGTACCTAATCATTTGTCGTTAGCAAATTCGTGCTCCAAAATGGAGCGCCCACTTTATAACTCTTAGAAATGGACAAACGTTTAGTCTGATAGATTTAATGCAGACTAGGAAGATGGTTAGATTGTTGGACAAACATTGTACGATAATATAGCTTAACTATAAAACATGTGCTATTGCTAAGAAAAAGGAAAACTGAGGTTGCACAAATCCGAGCAAACAAGCATGCTATCAAGAAAATAATGTTCAAAATTCATTTCCCATTGAACAAGAAAAGAATTTCATTTGTTATGTTTGCCCCCCACAAGCATACAGGATTTCATTATATGAAAAGCAGAAAATGTTTTTTTAAGTACACAGAAAAATGTCATCTACATGTACGTTCAAGAAAAGCAAGTAAACATTCTAAAAGAGAATGCTATAAAATTAAGGGATGTTTGCTTCGCATTATAAATTTCAATGCGATTGATTTGTCAATTGAACTGTAAAATTTTCGTAAGTTTTGTGATTTGTGTGGTTGAAAATTTGAGTAGTAAAAGTTAGTAGGGAGTAGAGAGAGAGAGAGAGAGAGAGAGTGAGACCGCAACTTTTGTAAATTGACCACCTAAGGAAAATTAAACACCCTTTAAAATGAGAAAAATGTGGAGGTTTTTAGAAGTTAGCAAGATAGCTATGATGGAGACTTGAGAGTCCTGTGCAAAAGAGTATAAGAGTATAGCTATCTTTAATGAAGGACATTAATAAACTACTGACAAGTTACTTCAACAATGTTAAACAAGAAGTAGCATCTAAACCAGGATGCATATATTAAAGATGAGAACATAATAGTTCTGCTCCATAGAAATGAGATGCCAGAACCTGTTAGCAATCTGCTTCTATCTTGAAATAGAATGAGATTATTTGAAAATGAATGGTAGAGTTTTGTGTGGTACATGCCGGCCCCACGAGACATGTGGACGTGATTGGTTTGACCAAATTGTATTTTGAAATAGAATTGGTTTGCTAACATGGAGGCCTAGCTTGCAAACTGTCAAACTTCAAACATAAATTAGCAAAGCTATGAACATTGGTGACATGGACGTCCCATCAAAAATGGAATTGCTTATGCAATGTAGGTACTTTATATGATTGCCAATTTTTAAATGACAACTTCATAGGGTAACAGGATGCTTAACTGTCATGCTGGCTATTTATAAGAATAAATGAGGTGTTCAAATGCCTATTTAAAAGAAAATGTGAGATATTAATATCCATGGAACACATAGATATATCGAATTTAAGAACAAGGATTAGTCCTTTGTTGTTACTGCTCTTCATGACCGTTGTCAATTTCTTGGATCACTTTATTTATACAGGTAATAAAGACTGTCAACCTTTTAGGAATATTGAATGCTTAGATAATTCTAAACATGATGCGTTTATAGTTCCATGATACCTGTTTCACGTTCTTGAATATTTAAATGAATTTAATTTATTATATTGCCAACATAGCCAAGTTTGTGCTAAAAGAAGGAACTGTATTCTAAAAAGTCTCAGGCTGAGAATCTCATAGTGCGCACGTAAACTTTCAAATATAACTAATTCGATACGAGAAGGTGTTAGATATACCAAGCCTTCTTATCCTTTCATGAATTGGATCGCTGATATATATATATATATATATATATATAATATATTTCAAAAAAGTAATAAGAAAAACAACTGCACCAAAAATACAACACATACACTATGATGACTAACCTTTTTTCATAATATGAAGCAAACATTAGGATTTCTCTTTTGCATTAACTATGCAATTATTGTTTCATCTGATTAAAGTTAGCCAACTCCAACTTATGTGCCACAGATAAAGGTGCAAAAAGGGGCAAGGAAAAAGAGAGGAACAGAATGGTTCATGATATAACTAACCCAAAAGCAGATATGAAACAAGAAACCCAGTCAGAATTAGAGGCAGTTCAACTATAAAGGCCATGCAATATTACGTAAAATTCTGCAAAACTCCCGGAGGAAAAGGGACAAAAATTAAAATGGAATTTCAAAATTAAATGAAATAAACATAAACATTTATATACATGTGTGTATATGTTATATGTACATCTATCCCATTCAACAAATTTGCAGCCACAGAGTTTAAGCATTCGCTCCAAATATATTGAGAAAAGATAAAGAGTACCCAGAAACTCAAAAATACAGTCGGACATTGTTGATTGCCAAAATATCATATGTATAGATATTACCAAACAGCAACCAACGCAAACCACATTTCCTTTAACATTATTTTATACTCGATATTATATAACTAAAATCAAAGAAAAACTGTGAGTTGGCCTGGAAAAACCTTTCACTCACAAGCCAGAAAAACACAAACAGGAGTACTTTTTTTTTTTTTTTTTGAGTTCAAAAGAGATTGTATACATACTTGTTTATAAAACCAAGTATGCTTGACAAGGCGCTGAGAGTACCACTCAAGATCAGATGCTATATGCCCTGTGAATAGAGAAATTAAACCCACAGCAAACAGCATAATCCCACAAACCGCAGTCCATGGCACCACCACTGGTGGCCGCCGCCGCCATTTCCAACACAGGATTGAAGATGCCAGACTATTCAAGTGCACTCCCCCACAATGCTTACATGCCTTTTTAACCACTGGCATTCTTCTTCTTCCTTTCTCATGATATGTAATATCACAATATTACCATCAAATCCTACACCAACACGGAGAACAAAACACATAAGAACAGTGTTTCTGGAGAATTCTAGCTTGGCATTTCAGGATATTTTACTGTCACAAAAATGGCAAAATTTAGGCAAAGATCAAGCCTGACACATAAAATAACCTAGTGGCATGACTACTGTGACTTGAGGAAGGTCTTTTATTTTAATGGCCAAAGACATTCTACCTAACATGAACACTGACACATATTGTGCCTCCAGCTAACACTCCATGTTTGATACCTGGAAACTGGAAAGAGAGAAGAAAAGTTATTAACCTAAAGATTTTGTTGGCATGCATAAAGATCATTGACCTTTATTTATTAACCTCAAGATTTGGTTGGCACTAGTGTCATTAAGGCAAGCATAAAGGATCATTAAACTCAAGATTTTGTTGGCATTCCTCAGTCCTTTTCTTCTGATAGTTCCCTCAGCTTGAACCCCATTCTTTTGTATAACCACATTACCAAATCAAAGGAAAAAATATTCTAGTTCTAGACAATTAAAATCCAATTACGCAAGAAAATTAAGAACGCAATCCAGCAAAAAATATTCTTGACAACTAAAATCCTTACCATCAAAAGATAACAGTCCTTATGCTACAAATGCCCTAAAATTCCTCCAATCCAGCAAGAAAATTAAGAACCAATACAACATTTTCAAGAACATTAAGAAACAATAGTTACCACTGGCCGAAAACGCCACCGGCGGCGGGATGAGAAGTGTGGGTTCGGAGGAAGAGCCTACGTCGATCGATGAAGAGAGTTAATAAGACGCTAGCGTTCGAAAATGTCAGCAGCCGCAGGAGGAATGAGTGTGACGAACAAACCGATCGGGGTCCCTACAGCGCGATTGGGACGTTGGGTAGAGAGCGGGGGATGTGAGAGGGAGAATAGCGTGTTTTCCACATAGGCCGCGTTTTGGCTTGGAAACGGAAAACATCGCGTTTTCGCTTTTATGTTAAAACTAGATTTTCACTCATGCATTACACAAACAATGTCAAAACACATTATATGTAATAGTTAATACATAAGATTGAATAATAACATATGATTATAAACACTTATGAGCCACAATATTTTATTATCTTTTCGTGAACTAGTAACTTGTTATATTAAATTAAATATGAAATGTAACTGCGTGATATCACTATATGTAATAGTTAATACGTAAGATTGAATAATAACGTATGATTATAGGCACTTATCAACCACAATATTTTATTATCTTGTCGTGAACTAGTAACTTGTTATATTAAATTGAATATGAAATGCAACTGCGTGATCTCAAAAAATAAAATATTTATTTTACTTAGTAACTATATTATAATAGACATTTTATAAATTTTAAAATGTTAATGATAAACTAGTTATGAAAAACTATTTTATTTATTTATTGAGTGAATATATTAGAATATTTCAAAATATGTAATAAAATATGTATGATCAAAATAAAAAGATTGTTAAATAATTATAAAATAAGTCACCAAATAAGCACTTGGCATAAATCAGTCCGAAAGTTTTCAAAATAAGTTGTTATAATAAAACGATGAATGCATCTATCTAAATAAACTTGTTATGTTCGACCTAACTTTATTTGACAAATGATAAGATTATTAATAATCTGCAAGAATTACATAAATTATCTTCAATCTTTATCTAATAAAAATCTATTTTATACAATAATAAACTAATAAGATGTAACTCGAGTAGACCGCAAAAGCAATTTAAAATGATTAAAAATAAATAACACACTCATTTACTTGATTTTATTTCAGAATCCAAATACTTTTAATAGATATTTTGCATTCTTAATTTAAGTTTTTTAATATAATCAAATATATATGTATGAAGTCACTCATTAAATATAAATATACATGAACTTATCCATATTTAGAATTGGGGTAATCAATTTTATTTCTCTTTGAAAATTGAATATGAGCTACTTAAACTATATGTTGTATTTTGACGAATTAAAATATTCGGTATAATAACTAATGGGAAAACCAAAAAAAAAATATAAATATATAAAACGATATCATATTATATATCATATATTAATTAATATATAATACAAGAGTTTTCTGGCACTTTTTGTTTGGTACAATTAGAAAATTTTTTCTTCTTAAAGCTCTATCTAGTACAATTACTTATAATGACAAACCCCCGGCTATCACTTTTAATAAAAAAATTGTTACAAATATAATAATGAAGGATTGAACTCATGACCTACGTATTAAGAGTAACATGCTTTTAAACTATTATGCCAACTCTTTTATTTGTTAATAATTTTCATTTATATATTATTATTCTCATGTGTTTCACTTAAAGAAAATATTGTTATTAATTACATATATACTTGAAAGCTTATTATATTGACACTAATTTTTTTTATTAATCTCACTAATTTTTCAAATATAATAAATGGTCAAAATTAAAATGACATAAATAGTCATCACATTCTTAACAATTATAAATGTTTTTCCCTCTTATCTTCTTCTCCCGACGTGAAATACAAAAAATCTAATTAATCTATTTTAATTTTTATAATAAAATCTATAAAAACTGAAAATAAAAATTTCATTTACTTTATACAGAAATAAATTGCCACAAGCTATTACCCTAATTAATCAGTCAGTTTTTCTACACTGTCTTAAGTAATTTTTTCTGTAGCGTCTCTAAATTCATAAACCTACGAAATTGGATTTATGGAAGAAATAAAGAACTAATTTAATTAATTCTAAATTCATAAACCTACGAAATTGGATTTATGGAAGAAATAAAAAACCAATTTAATTAATTTTATAACTTTATACGAAAAGTAAAATTAACAAAATGCATTCTCCAATCCGGTTGGATTCTTGAATAAACATGAATGTGGATATTTTTTCTCTTTTATTTGAATATTAATTAACTTCATCTAATATTGATTAGCACAATTAAGAAAAAGAACATAATTTTTTATTGCTGTCTTCAAGTTTATGTTCTCGAGACTTAGGAGTTCTTACAAAAAATACCACTTTGTTTTTAACCCTTATTTACGAAATGAATAAATTGTAGTGTGTAAAATCTTTATCCATTCTATTACTATCTAATTAAAATCTTTATAGCGATTTGTCTTACATTCTATTTAATACTTCCTTAATTAACATATTTCCCTCATTTATCCCTTTCTATGGAAATCCTCAAATTATTTTATTTGATTAAAACTCAATTCTACCTAAAATTCTTCACATTCTAAAATCTACAACACAGTCTTGGATTTTTTATAATTATCATTATTACTCCTCTAACGATTCTCATTATAAAATCATGCTATTTTTTAAAGATTATATTTGTTATTTTCTAGACTAAAATAGCAATGTGATATTATGGATATTTGGACAAAATAAAACGAAGTATCACCCACTTAAAAATGTATGTGAAGAAACGAGATATTATCCGGTTAAAATGGTATGTCAGGGGGTACTTTCTTATGTGTATGAAAATTTTTATGTGAACGAGTATCGAGTAAATACGGATATTTATATACATGATATGTATTAATTATAATTATTAATAAGAATTTTTTAATCATTATATTTATTACACCTCTAATAATTGTCATTATAAAATATGCTATTTTTAAAGGATTATATGTGTTATTTGCTAGACTAAAATAGTAACGTCATATCATGGGCATTTGTACAAAATAAAATAAAGTATAACCCTGTTAAAAATATATGTAAGGAAACGAGGTACTATCTGGTTAAAATGGTATGTCAGGAGGTTACTTTCTTATGAGTATCAAAATATTTATGTGAACGAGTATCAAGTGAATACGGGTATCTACATAACATATTTCCGTTCCTTATCCCTTTCTATGAAAATCATCAAATTCTTTTCTTTGACTAGAACTCAATTCCACCTAAAATTCCTCACATTCTAAAATTGACAACACAGTTTTGGATTTTCTAATAATTATAATTATTACGCCTTTAACGATTCTCACTATAAAATCATGCTTTTTTTAAGAATTATATTTGTTATTTGCTAGACTAAAATAATAACGTGGTATTATAGATATTTGTACAAAATAAAATGAAGTACCACACAGTTAAAATTGTATGTGAGTAAATGAGGTATTAGCCGATTAAAATAGTGTGTCGGAAAGGTACTTTCTTATGGGTATAAAATTTTTTACGTGAACAGGTATCGAGTGAATACGGCTATGTACATATCTGATACGTATTATTAGACTGTTAACTAATCTATATATATATATATATATATAAGTAGAGTTTATCTAGCTCAATTAATTGTCAGGCTCAATTAGAAATGATTTTCCCACTAATTGTCTGACTTCTTTAAAAAACCAATTTACTGCGTTATTATTCTGTTATTATTACTATACTTTTCTTTTTAATCATTTAATTTAATATTTTTATTTTAAAACTCTATCTACATATTAATTTAATATTTTTATTTTGAAACTCTATCTACATATTACATTTTGGTTAGATATATTTTATATTTGCCTAATAGATTTCAATTTTACTATGTCTGATTGTATAATTTCATGATTTTATACTCTTCTGCTATAATGTATTTTACTTTCTCATCATAATATGTCAATGAAACATACAGGTGTGAAGCATAGTAGTCTGTAAATGCACGGGTGTAAAACTAATATAAATTATGCTATCGGGTTTTATTGTCTTTAAAGGAAATAAAAAATAAGAATTAATAAAAAAAATTTTAGTTCAATTATTAAACTTTTCCTTATTGTTATATTTTTCCTTTTAATAATTTAATTTTATATTTTTGTTTTGAGACTCTATCTATATATTACAATTTTGTTAGATATATCTTACATTTGCCTAATGAGTTTGAATAACATGAAAATAAGTAATATATCAATATTGATTTCAATATTATTATTATATTTTTCCTTATTATTACACTTTTTCTTTTAATCATTTAATTTAATATTTTTATTTTGAGATTCTATTTATATATTATATTTTAGTTAGATATATCTCATATTTGTCTAATGGATTTCAATTTTACTTTGTTCGATTATATAATTTTATCGTTTTATGTTCTCCTAAGCTATTGTATTTTATTTTGTTAGTATAATATGACCGTGAAATGCATGGGTGTGAAGCATAGTATGTCCGTGAAACGCACGAGTGTGAAACTAATTTAATATTTTTATTTTGAAACTCTATCTACATATTAATTTAATATTTTGATTTTAGAACTCTATCTACATATTACATTTTGGTTAGATATATTTTATATTTGCCTAATGGATTTCAAGTTTACTATATCCGATTGTATAATTTCATGATCTTTTGTTCTCCTACTATAATGTATGTTACCTTCTCAGCATAATATGTCTATGAAATGCACGTGTGTGAAGCATAGTAGTCCATAAATGCACGGGTGTGAAATTAATATAGATTATGATATCGGGTTTTAATGTCTTTAAATGAAATAAAAAATAAGAATTAATAAAAAAAAAGTTTTTTGTTCAATTATTATACTTTTCTTTATTGTTATATTTTTCTTTTTATTCGTTTAATTTAATATTTTTAGTTTTGGTCTCTATCTATATATTACATTTTGGTTAGATGTATCCCACACATTTACCTAATGGATTTGAATTACATGAAAATAAATAATATATCAATCTTGATTTCAATATTATTATTATACTTTTCTTTATTATTATACTTTTCTTTTTAATCATTTAATTTAATATTTTTATTTTGAGATTCTATTTATATATTACATTTTGGTTAGATATATCTCATATTTGCCTAATGGATTTCAATTTTACTTTTTTGATTGTATAATTTCATCATTTTATGTTCTTATACTTCATTGTATTTTATTTTGTCAGCAAAATATGACCGTGAAACGCACGGGTGTGAAGTATAGTACGTCCGTGAAACGTATGAGTGTGAAAATAATATAAATTATATTATCGGGTTTTATTATCTTTAAAGGAAATAAAAAATAAGAATTAATAAAAACATTATTGGTTCAACAATATGGCGTTGGACTAATAACAAGAATTTAAAATCATGTCATCAAAATAAAGAATTGATGTCATGCTACTTGAAAACGTAGGATGTACATTAATTTCATGTAGGTTGTGTTTTTTAGTTTTTTATGATATTAAACCTGACAAACACAATTATGTTATATTTTATATATTAAATTTCTTTAAAGCTCTACCCGTGCAACGCACGGGTGGATATCTAGTAATATTAAATAAGTTAGATGATATAAACGTAAAATATAGTTAAATATTAATCGAGTACATAAACGAGTAAACTATTAATATATATATATATATATATATTTTTTTTTTTTTGTAGAGGATGCAAATAATTTATTTTTTTGTCTTTTTTCCCTCTATAGATGTGGAGCCGGTAAAATATCGATTGAATTCATATTGTTATTTCATTTGATTTAATTATTATTGTAATCATTTATTGTTTTTTACAATTTATATAATAATTTTTTTTAGTATAAAACATTGGGAAGTTACCTCCAGTGTAACTTACGGGTTGAATATTAATCGATTCTTAATCAGTCTTGAATTCATTTCATTTGATTTAATTATTATTGTAATCATTTATTGTTTTTTACAATTTATGTAATAATTTTTTTTTAGTATAAAACATTGGGAAGTTACCTCCAGTGTAACTTACGGGTTGAATATTAATCGATTCTTAATCAGTCTTGAATTCATATATTGATATTTTAATTTGACGAAGATAACAATGAATTTTAGCGAAAACTTTGTGAACAAAGAGACATGAAATCCAGAAGCAAACAAAGAACTACACAAAAAAATTATTAGTTCCATCTCAATTATTTGGTTTCATTTTCCTTTTTAGGATGCCTCCACATATATGATTACTTTTTATATTAAAAAGTCTAACTTGTATTTCTTTACAAATCTATCATTATTTAATACTTTAATTATAACTTTCAATTTTGAATACGTCAGGAGGGTACATTCTTTTGAGTATAAAAATTTTTATTTGAACGGGTATCGAGCATATAGGTATGTATATGCCCGACACATATTATTAGATTGTTAACTAATAATATTAAATAAGTTATATGATTTAAAAGTAAAATATAGTAAAGTATTAATCGAGTACATAAGCGGGTAACAATTAATATATTATTAATAAAATATTAATTTAACGTGTTAAATACTAAATCAAAACTGTATATTTATTGATTTTCTTATGTAAATCTAATGACACGTATCAGTTTAATATTTTATTATTTATTATTATTGATTTTTTTAAATTAGTCTTCTCATACAACGCACGAGTGAGAGGCTAGACTCATAGTTGTAATAGTTGATTGTGATATGATTATTTGATTACTAATTGTTACAACTTTATATAAGTTAGACATGTGAACTTGTACGACGTATATGGAAGAGACCATAATTATAGACTCGAGTATTTTACTGCAAATATCTCATGGTGATTTGTAATTCGCATATCAATTCATAATTTTATACAATGCAACTGATATATTGTACTTTATTCATGACATGATGTCTACACTCACACATCAATTTTGATATAAATGTACACTATGACTCTACCCGTGCAACGCATGGGTGAAAAAGATATTAAACTGAGACAAAAACTGTATGTAAAAATTGGTGAAATAGTAAGGCCTTCCAATCTTGGACATTTTTCATATTTAAAAAATTAAATCTCATCCTTCGATCAGTGATTTTAAATTAAGCCAAATTATCAGAAAACCAGAATCTTGTTTTGATGATAAAAGAAGATAAAGGAAAATTGAAATCAAAATATCCAAATCAAATCGAATCAATTTAAATCGAAAAATTAAAGATATAGATGACAGTAAGAATTGCGGCAACGAACCTACAAAGTCTAAAATACCCCCACATTACAGTTTTGGCAGGAAAATTATGATACAATTGTACCACTGCCACATACCTTTTTCCTTATAATAAATGTGTGTGTATATGTATATATATAGATTTTCCATTGTTTTAACTAATTTTTTTTCCTCATTTTGAAAACGTTGTACGAATAATTTAAGGGTTAATTTTACATTTCGTCCCCAGCTTTTGTATTTAGTATCATTTGAGTCCTCAACTTTGTTTTCAACCTGCTAGGTCTTCATTCTTTCATAAATTCACATGAATGTTTTTTTTATGGATTCTGTCAGTTAATTTGTTCAAGTTCCCAGTAAAATTACATTTATGACCCTAACTCGTTAAATTAAAAAAATTAAAAATATAACAAAATAATATTTAAAAAACAAAAAGAAAAACTCGTACCCCACCACACCAACATACACGTCTACCAAAAATGACAGCATTCCAGCAACTAATCTACCATTTTCGGGGACAAAAATGGAGGGCAAAAATGGAGAGTCTCCTCCGCCCCCCTTAGGCTACCATTTCCGTCAGCTAAAAGGGGAGGAGACCCCACCCCATTGGGATTAAACATAATTTCATTCCCATTATGTGAATTTATAATATTATCTCAACAATCATAATGGCATGTTCAGGAAAGGCTAGAAAATCTTCATCCACCAAAATAAAGATATAGTTTGAAGGATGCTTTTGGACATAGCACTCAATCATAGTGGTAGTCTCGAGCCATTTATTTGTCACTTAAATCATATTAGTTTGAATATGTGCATTGCATAGAGTTTATTATTATTATTATTATTATTATTATTATTATTATTATTATTATTGACCAACACCAGTAGTCGATTCGTTCTAAAACCTAGACAACGTCATCTGGACGTGGTTTACCTTCGATATTTAGGAGAGGCGCCAAAGAGAGAGAGAGGCTATTCACTCTTAAAAATAAAAAATGAACGTTTATAAATTATACACTATGTTTGGCAACCATTTTTAATTGGAGTAAAATTTAAATGGATTTAAAATTCAAATTTTGTATATGTGTTATTACGTAATGATGTCATGTGGAGGTAATAACTAAATTATGTGAAAAGTTACATCACATCAAATATATGGCTTGATAGTGTGATGCCATGTGGAAAAAATTTAAAATTTAAATTGGTTGATAAATTATAGTGGGTTTTAAATGGTAAACAAACAATCACCGACCGTAGGAAGATGTTTCTCCCCCAATTGGATCAAAAAAGAGAATGTACGTCTGTCCCCAAACCTTTCTTCTCCATATTCTCCATTACTCCTTCAGTTCATTGCTCCCTCAATCCTCTCCATATCACTTTTTCCTTTCAATCCTTGACAACTTACAGTCGGATTCACCGTAGAGAAGTAGCGGTATACTGGTAAGTTATGAGTTAGCTTGGCTAATATGGTATGATGGTAAAAATTTAATATATGATTTTAAGAGGTCATGGATTCAATTTTGGAGTCTTACATATTTGTTTTTAACCAATTCCTTTGTTTTTTATGTTTTATAAGATTTTGCAAATATTTTTTTTCCTCATTTTGTTTTTCTATTTAAGAATGTATACTACATGAATATATTCTTATGTATAACCCACTGGGCAAATTAATTTTATATCTGTATTTTGTGACAAACTTTTTTATCTTTAAAATAAGTATTGCATTTTATTTTTCAAACTTCAATATTTAATTACTAACTTCAACTTATTAAAAATATTAAGTGCTATGTTTTTCATTTAATTTTTTTGTGCATTCCTTATTTTATTATATTCCCCTTTTTTAAAGGCCTATTTTATATATTCCGATGTATAGAGGGCGTTTGATTGCATATATTTTCCATGGAAAATGTTAATTTTCCATCTAAATTCCAACGTTTGCTTATTTGATCTACAAGTGGAAATTTAATTTAAATTTCATGGTACAGTTCTATTAAACATAGTTTTTTCCATTTTTCCTAGAAATCGATTCCCACCTCCCCCTTAGGTAAAATGTTTTCCACGAAAGTTGGAAAACTTTTTCTTTTCCGTCGTTTCGTATCAAACGCATGTATACACTTTGTGGCATTTTGTGTAAAATAACAAATGCGTTTTTTTTTTTTTTTTAAATGTCACTTTCTTCATAAACAATCACTTCTCAACTAACTTTGTGTTATGCGCTATTGTAATGCTACAAATTTTGTCGTACGGTTTATCGCTAATTGCCCCCTAACCAAAAAGTCCTAGATCCGCCCTTGGGAGCACTCTTCCAATCGTTCATCTGTGGTTACCTCTTTGTATTCATCAAACCATTCTAATAAAAAAATTGTCTATAAATTGCTTCAATACCTCTATTCACTGATGAATTTCTTCCATCTTTATCAGTTAACTAAGGCTACTTGAAGACATTGTTGTGCTGAGTCATAAAGTTTTACGGTTTTTTCCATTTGAATCTTATAAGCAACAATCTGACTTGTAGGGAACGTGACTGCACTTTGATACCAATTGATGCAGCATTTAAATCTGACAGTGGATCAGCCTCAGGTGTAGTAATTCGAACTAATGGAGCTGAGTTTATAGGGTTTTAGATTACAAGGTTGTTGGTCAGCAAAGGAGGCAGAAGCTTTGGCTTTAAAAGAAGCTTTGTCATGGATCCTATCACTAGGAAAACAGGACGCAATGATTCTTCTTGATGCTAACAGCATTGTAGATGTTGTAAATGAGAATGGAGAGGATTATACTGAGTTTGGACTGATCATTTCTGATTACAAAGCGTTGTGTCGACAAATCGACTCCGTTCAAGTTTGATTTATCCCTCGAAGTGGAAATGAGATTGCTCACAGGGTGGCTAGAAGGGCTTTAGAGACTAATAATGATTGTACACTGTTTGATGTCCCATATTGGCTTCAACGGGCTCTTGATATTGATGTAACCAACTTTCCTAATAATGAAATATGAAATTTCTTCTTCTTCTTCTTCTTCTTCTTCAAAAAAAGTAGAATAGTCTATGTCTAGATTTGGGCGGGAAAATTTCACTTGCCAAATCTGGAATTTCTTTTTTTTTTTTTTTT
>CAVNYN010270226.1:0-45717 GCA_963692815.1 Nyctanthes arbor-tristis
TTATGGTACCGTCATGTCCTGCGTTTTTCCTTCGTCTTCATCTTCATCAATCCTCTTCCCATATGGCATATGTGTTGTCCATTGCTCACAACGTTGTCCATTGCTTACTCAAGTTGTCTTCATTTTCTCCACACATGTACCCTTCACCCTTCATTATTTTTTTTACGCACGCACACAGATTTACATAGAAAAATGTGGATTCCCCCCCCCCCCTTTTTTAAAGAGGAAAATAGTCTTCATTAGAAGCATGCATGAGAAGTACATCAACCCATTCGGTAGAGTCTAACAAAAAGACCATTACCCAATAAAATAAGAAACCACTGGTGGTTTACCTTTTCTTGATAAAATTGGTTCCTTAAAAGGAACTAACTTCATTTCTTTAGAAAAGTTGATTTTAAGTGTCTTTAAAAGAAAAAAAAGGTACAGTTCTTTCATTTTTTCAAGAGTTCCACTATTTGTAGGTAATTATTTACACAGTCGTTCACAAAATAAGGTAAATTTGCCGTCTTATCCTTGAATTGTTTTCTCCAAATCATAAATACATAGAGATAAGATTGTGAATCTATAGCCATTTTGTCAATAACTCTTTTTAAAGAAGTCAAAGTTGTCCAACATCCCAAAACATTTTATATATTTTTTCAACTGATCCCATTTTTCAACTGTTTTGCAAGTGGCCCCAATTCCTTATAAATTTGTATGACATTCAACCCACATTTTCTCATCCAATCCTCCAAAAAATGGGTGACTGCTATTCAAGAAAATATCTGCTAGCAGTTACCCTTGCCTTGTTCATCGTCGGCACCTCACCAGGGAGGGTTTCTGGCCAGAACTATGGCCACATAGACATGTCACTTAAAAATATCAAATAAAAATCTCCCTTTAGAATTATTGTAAAATGGATTGTATTTCCAGGTAAGAGTTGCTATTTTAACAATTTTCAAAGCGAACTGCAATTTTCTTGATTCCATAGTTTATTACTTCTCCAACAATAGAAGCGCCTCGATTAGAACCTCACTAGCTACGTCATTGCCCCAAGTGCAAAGATATATTTTATTACTTCTCGTTGTTTCTGAAAATCTCTTCCTTTTTTTTATTTAATATATCACTAGTTATTTTGAGTCATTTTTGCAAGTTCTACTAATTTAAGATCTACCTTGGACTTCGTCATGAAATAATGTTATAAACAAAACCAATGAGTTTCAGAAATGAAAAGTTGCCAAAGCATAAAAATTACTAGTCATTGAAAAGATTTCATTCAATATTACATTTCAATAATGCAAGTTCCCTATGGAAAGATTATTCTAATGAATTTTTGCAGATAAATCCCTCCTCCTAATTACGCCCTTTCAGCTTAGCATTTATGGAATCTAATGCGTTTGATGGTTTCTCAGACTCATTCTCTGGCTTAGGATGACAACCAGCCTCCGACTTGGGTGTTTCTTCTGCTTTATTAATCGCCATTGCTTCTAGTTCTAGACGATAATCTGCCGGCTTTGGTGGTTTCTCAAGCTCGTTTTCTGGCTTTGGGGGACAACCAGCCTTGGACTTAGGTTCTTCTTCCACTTGATTAATTGCCATTGCTTCTGGACGATAACCTGCCGGCTTTGGTGGTTTCTCAAACTCTTTTTCCGGCTGAGAAGGAGAACCTGCCATGGACTTGGGTGCTTCATCTGCTTGATTCACGACACTAGCTTCTGGATGATAATCCACCGGCTTTGGTGGTTTCTCAAACTCATTTTCGGGCTTAGGAGGACAACCCGCTGTTTTGAATCTGGCATAAAAA
Source organism: Nyctanthes arbor-tristis (assembly GCA_963692815.1). NCBI lineage: Eukaryota > Viridiplantae > Streptophyta > Magnoliopsida > Lamiales > Oleaceae > Nyctanthes > Nyctanthes arbor-tristis. The sequence goes on from CAVNYN010270226.1 coordinate 1,784, forward strand.
CGGTCGCCGCCATGAGCTATCGGCGTCCTGAGAATCACTAGCCCCAAGAGGAACACAAGAGAGTAAGAAGTAGACATGGTTATTATAGTATTAGTACTTTTGTGTGCCAAAAGTGTTTGAAGGATGAAGTGAAAGTGCAGAAGGGTTAGGGAATTTATAGCGGGGAAGAAGTGTGCATGCATATATAACGTGTCCCTTTTGAAGCATGTATAGCGTGAGACTGGCACATGATATTTTGTGCATATGTTACCAAATTATAGATGTCACTTCAAGTTTGGTGAAAATCATAAATGAGTTGGTACGTGGCTCAAAATTCGAGTAACTGCATAAATAACGTGTCTGTACAGAGTGAATGAGATGGCAAAATTATTATATATACAATGTTGAAGCCGGATGTTTGATATGGTAGGGGATCGGAAAAATCTTTCGACTTCAGCATTTTACACAAAAATCATTCAATAAAACTTGTTACACGTCTAACTAAATGGGACCGCCGAACCGAGTAGTTATGCCATCCCTAGCAATTTATTGAGCATTTCCTAATACCTTGGCCCTCCGTCACGCGAGCATTTCCAAAGCAAAAGTTTTGGACAATGTCTCCAATAAGAAAGAGGCAGACACTAGGATTTAAAATCATGCTATTTAGATAAATAGGTCAACAAAAGAAATAACAAAAGAGAGTTCAAATTATCTTATATTACTCTTACATAATTCGAGGGGGCTTAAAGTGATTTTAGGGTAATATGGTAATTTAAATCTTTTTATCATAATATGTAGGTCTCATTTTTGTCTACATTTTCTTTTAATTTTCCTTTTTCTTTTACCACTTTTCTATCTTTTCCCAATGGGTAATTGATATTACCGCCACATTATTTATCTTTTACACCACATTTTCTTTAATTACATATTTATCTTTGAACATATTACAATATTACCTTATTTTGTATTTTTCAACATTTTATTTTTCTTCCACCACAACATGCATCATTTAACTTTTGCTTTTTATTTTAATAATCGGTCCATTATCTTTTCCAGCATCGATCATAATTTGAAGCAAGGTTCATTGCTTGCTTTTTCTTTTTGGGTGACCAATTTTGTAATTTATATTTTAATTTCATTTCGACATCGAAAATTCAACAACTAGAGTTGCGTTTATTTTATTCTCCTCACGAAGAATCAAATTGAAGCCAACAAGAACTTGAATTGAAGGAAACTAACTGGTTCTGTAGTAGCTACTAGAAGATGAAATGATTGTAGTGCCTGTATTTCCATTTTTCCAACAAGAACTTGAATTGAAGGAAATGATTTGAGTTGGGGGTCCCGTGCTTGAATCTTTAAGATCTATATTCGGGTGCTTGAATCTTTAAGATCTATATTTATATCTATATATTAATTAAAGGAAATTAGTCTGCAGTACAGTTGTACTGCAGATTTCCCGCCAAAATTGTATAAGTAGGGGGCTTGTAGTCTTTTTTGTTTTGTGTTCAGCAATGTTTGCGGTTAATTTTTAAATGGGTGGTTATATTGACACCACCATTTTTTATAATCACATCACATTTCTAATTGCACTATACATCCTTAGGTTTTTCTAAATATTGTATTTACACTCTTAACTTTTTTCATAATTTTTTTGTTCTTAATCTTCTATTAACTTGAATATTTCGTATTCAACAAAGGTTTATATTCAAAAATTTTGTTCAAAAAGTCACTAACTAATTTAAATAAGTAAAAAAATGACACGTGGTTAAGTGCAAACTAATTATTCTTTTCATCATTTGAAAGTCTTATGCTAAAGAAATTGGATGGAAATTATTAGTTGAGTTAAGAAATATTATTTGATAAAAAAGTTACTAAAAAAGATGTCATAAAAATGTATAGGAGTGTAAATGGAGAAACAAATAACATTCACGTACCTTTTATGTAAATAAAATGTGGTGTATTTATAAAAAAGTGTAGTGTCAATATATTTTGCCTTTTTTTAATTCCCGATTTTAACTCCTGATCTTAAGAATCCTTATCTTCTTATCTCCTATTCACTGGTTTTGTAGTGCAAGTCAAATCCATAATTTGTTCAACTTTCTTTAATTTCAAAATACTGATTAGTATTGTAACTTTAAAGTTTTTTGTTGATACTTATCTTATCTTATATCGAATGGTTTTCATTTTGTGTTTATCCTTTTTGGGTCTAATTTAGACGAGATCGTCGATTGTTCTTGGCATATATACTTTAAAAAAAATGTATCACTTTAATGATGTTTACTTTTCACCAATCGATTTCCCAAATGATTTAAAAATCTTCGTTTATTTTTCTACTTTTTAACTATTTTTTTAAATACTTGGTTGCCTATTTATCAATAATCACATCAATTGTTTATAGTTATGTTCACTCATTTTATTCTAAAAGTACGTTATTTTTGAGAATCTTTGAATATTGTTTATTAATTAATATTTGTTTTACATTTGATTGCCTACTGAAGTATTGGGAAAAACCAAATTTCCCATGTAAAACTTATCATCAAATAATTAAATTAGACAATAATTAGACAATGAATGAAACAATGAAAGTAGTTTGGAATTTGGATAATAGATTGAGGAATATGACCTCTTATGATCTTTAATTTGGGCCATGACGAATATAGTTGGAGGTCACAAGGAAAATATATCGACTTGGATGAATGTAAATTCATAATTGCTTGTTACCATTTTTTACATTTGTTGATTATTTATATTGAGTCCCTTTTAAAAAGTTTTCAAAATTTTTGTTAAAAAACTTTCCACTCACGTGGTAATGATGGATACATGACATTTTAGATCTATAATACATATGGTTTGGGTTAAAAATACACATGGAGTACATGGATGCAAGCCACATGGGTGGAAAGTATTTTAATAAAATTTCCGGGAAGTTCTTGAAAATTTTCGTATATATACTTATGACTAATTTAGTTCTATATTGTATTGGTTTGCAAGGAGGAAAAAAAAAGGCTCCATATTGTCTTAAATTCAAGATCAGTTAAATGATTTTCTTCAGATCGGATTCTTTTTTGGATTATATGACATTGTTAGGAGCTATGATGAGGAATTCCTGATTCAACAATGATTCTAGCTTTTTGTCATTTTATAAAATTTTATTAATGTTTTTTATTTGGCACAGTGTTGATGAATTTGACATCACAATTAGTTAATTAACAAATAATAGAAATAGAGCAATTGTTGGCTTTTAGTTTCCTTTTTAAATAAATTTTTGAAAGAAAATTGGCAAATTATGATATTAGCATAGTTAGGAATCTTTCTATACGTGAAAATAAGCCCAATTAATGTATTTTAATAAATTTGCCAAAAAATGATTTGAGTTAAATTGACAGATGACACTAGAATTAGTTAACAACTAATCAAATGTATAAAAAAGGGTTAAAAAATAATATTTCAAAAAAGAATTAGTTAAAAATTGGCTAATTATATATACATCACTTATAGTATTTAAGCCCCTAAAAGTTTCTAATACATTTTTTGTAATGCCCCGAGTTCTACCAACTCAAAACGGTACATGAAATGCTCAAAAAAAAATTTTTTCAACTATGCCGAAGAAATTACTTTGAGTTTTGCGGAATTTTTAACACTATTTACTGAACCTTTAATACTAATAAATTTAACATAAAGCATTAAATGTAAGTTTACATTTTCAGTCAACGGCAATTAACTAACATGCCAAACCCTTAACAGGATCCTAAACAAATAACAACTAAAATTAGTGTTTTCGAATCACAATAAAGCATAATATTCAATAGCCACTACCTCCGATTTGGCCGCTCGCTCCAGCACCTGAAAAGATTTTAAAAAAACAATGAGTGTTTTAAAGAAACACCCAGTAGTCTCGTCGCACAGATTACAACTTGCAATATTCACATATAAACAATCTTTCAACATGAGATTCAGATAATCCCAACAAGTCAAAACATATGCTGCCGCGTAGGCTAGTCAATTCTCATTCAGCCCGTGAATATATCTTATATAACGTACTACTCAGGGCCTATCAAGCTTAATCGTACTATCATGGTACATCATTCTAACCCGGGATATATAAATTAACTCAACTTACTATCCCGAGTACTACATGTTGACATTACAAGCTGAATCACATTCAACTCAAATAACATATCATAATTTGCAACTCAACATTTCAAAATGTGCGCATCATTTGAAAATCAAACATTTAACTTTAAGAAGTAGAGACTACTTTAATTTCGTAGTTGAGTTTGAGCTTTACGGCAATTAACTTCAATAGATCAACTCGCCTCGTCTAACCAAGTGAAATAAAGTCTAAATTAGATAATCGATAAGTTTGCTTAAAATTTGCTTAACTTTAAATATCGAATAAAAGATATCTTTTAAAAGTCTGAGGTAAAATAATATTAATGATGAATTCCTAACTCAATTAAAAGATTGATTAAGAGTTGGAACTTTAGAACGACTAATTTTGACAATTTAGGAATAAACCATTAAAATTAGAAGTTTTGGGGACTGGAATGGATTCTAACAGTATTTTGATTACCATCTTAACCAAATATGAAAATGTAGGGACATATCTGTATTTCAGTAGAAAATTAGGGGCCCACTTGAAGAATTCTAGAATTATTTGAACCTACTTAACTATAAACTAAAAGAAAGGACCAAGTTTGAATCTAAGAAAGGGCCAAGGAATTGAGGGCGATTACTATACTATTATATCCCCCCAAAATGGATCGTGAAACACAGAGAAGCAGATACAGAGGGTAGAGGCGGCAATGGGGTTTGGATCCGGCGGTGATGTCCATAAAGAGGCGGTCTGGCTTTGCGATTTGGGTGCTCGGGTTCGAGAAAGGGCCGCGTGGAGGTTCGATTTGGCAGATGGGTCACGGTTTTGGCAGAGGGGTCGCGACTTGGGTGCTCGGTCGAGAGAGAGATTCGCGAGTGGGTCTCGGTCGAGAGTAGTTCGCGGCTTTGGGCTTGCGACAAAGGCAGTGTGTCTGGGTTTGAAAAAAAAAAAAAATGTGTTCGTAAGGCAGTAAAGGTTCGAGCGACGAAGAGAGAGTCGCGGGTTCGAGGCTCAAAGGGACAGAGGAGGTCGCAATGGCTTGGTTCGAAGAGGTAAAGATGAAGACGACCGAGAAATGTTCGAGAGTTGGCCAAAAGGAAGCTCACGTAGAGCGATAGAGGCTCGATCTGGGTTCGGTCAGAGGCTTGGTTCAGCCGGCAAGGTTCAAGGCTTTGGGGTTCGACGGCAATGGGAGGCTGGGGTCAAACAAGGTCGAACGGCAGAGGAGTTAGAATCAGGATTCACCCTTTTCTGGCCAAGGACAGAATTCCGGCAGGGGACGGTTCTACCCCATTCTTGATTACATGTGAAGCTTTATTTTTATTTTATTTTATTTATTTATTTATTTATTTATTTATTCATGAATTGGTTGTATGTTTGGGTAAATGAGGTTAAAGAGACACGAGACAATGGGTTCTTTGGCTACTTCAAATTTCTGGTTTTTTTTTTTTTTTTGCTTGGTGTATTTCGGTTTTTAGTTCCGAAATTAATTGTCAATGGTGGTGGCTGTGGGGTTGACGAGCGGGAATGGAAATGGGTCTGAAAGGAACTGTTGGTGGTGTTGACCGCGCGTGTGTGTATGAATGTAATTGAGAAGGGAATTGAGTGAGACTGAAAGGCTACTATGATTAAATGATGATAATGTTTAAACTTCCACTTGAAATGAATTGTAGCAGACACAAATTATTATGTAAGTGGAACCAAATTACAGAACGAAAGAAAACTTACGCTGGAAAACTCAGTCACTGACCGAAACTGTGTTTCTGAATTGCAGAAGAAAACAAAGCAACAAGGAAAGTAACTCCCTTCTTGGACCCGACTCGACTGAAGAACAAATGTCGTTGGGGAAAGTTTTTCTTTCTTTTCACAACAACGTTTACAAGATAATTGAGAATATGACAATTACATTTGTAGAATGCTGTGTAGAATAGAAACTGTATATCAATCTGGGAAGAAACTGTCTGAGAACGTGGGCAGTTGATGAAATCTTAGAAGATGTTTGGTTAAGCTTAGATTTTTAAAAGGGCTGTTACGACTTGGGCTAAATGGCCTAAAAGAATTGGATTAATCATTTGTATACATATTTAGGACTAGGCATCCGATCCGATAATCCGACGAACCCGATCCTACCGGCCCGAAACGGGTCAGATTGGGTCGGGTTACTGTAGCAATCGGGTCGGCCGCGGGTTGGGGTAGAGGGGACCCGACCAGGTCGAGTCGGCTTTCGGGTTGACTGAGTCCAACCCGGGTCAACCCGCTTAACCCGACTCGGTCAACCCGGTTATTTATTTTTTTTTTTTACCAAATTTTTTTTTTCGTTTTAAAGTCACAACGTTTTCATTCTTTATTATTAGTTTGTTTTTCCTTTTACAATTTCACTCAAAACACTCAAAAACTCTCTCTCAACTGAAGTTCTATGTTTAGTTTTATTAAACTTGAATCACATTGAAACGTGCCCAAAAAAATAACAAAACTCGATTTTTAATTTTTTTGGGCTTGACTCACATTGAAATATGCCAAAAAAATAAATTTGTGAAATTCTGGGCAGAAATTCAAGTTGGGCCGGTATTGGGCCGGCCAAACTCGAGACCCGAGTCAACCCGAGTTGACTCGAGTTAAGTCGGGTTATGGAACCGAGTCGAGTCGGCTCGGTTCCAAAATCGCCAACCCAACTCATTGTCGGGTCGGGTTCGGGTTGAGACCAAACCTGACCCGATCCGTCCGACGCCCACCCCTATACATATTGGGCCGTTTTACATTTGAAATTAGACTAAAAACTTTACTTGCATTAAATTCGTGTCGACAATTCTCGACCCTCGAATAACTTAATAAACTTGGATTTTCGTTTTTAACTTCCAAAAATTCAATTTACTCCAAGCTAGACGAGCGCAAGGTATTAAATTATTTTCCGTAACCAATATCATACAATAGCAACTAATAAACGGGAAGGTGGTAGCGACGCGACTTAACTTAGTAAACTTTTTAAAAACTTAAATTTTCTTTATAAAAATTTCCGGTCACTACATTTTTTTATCGAATTTTTTTATATAGCTATCCTCTTATGTTCTTAATGATCAATACATTTTAAAAAATTTTGATTTGTATATTTTAAAATCATATGAAAATAAATAGTTGTGTATAATTAGATATTACATTTTTGTTTATATAAAAATGTTAAGCAATTCCTACAATGAAATTTTTAAAATTAAGATATCACTCGATACAAGATTTCATGATTAATAAAGGATAATGAGTATAATTAAAATGTGGTGTGATTAATAAAAGATGTGGTGTCAATATATTCACACTTAAAAAAAATTGTAGGATACTTGAAAAATGGTATTAATATTATTATTCATTTTCTTTTCCTTTTTTTTAATAATAGCATACGTTTCATTCTCCGAAAAGTTTCATTATCTTTTTAATTTTCAAGCCTTTAGAATGTTTAATAAATATTTTTATTTTTAACAATGAACGATTAAATGGGCGGGACACAGATAAAAAATATGATAACCTCCCCTGACACATTCTCAAGGTAGCCTATTTTTTTGCTCTCCCTATCACCAACCTAATTACTCATTTAGTCATATGTTCTGCGTCTTAGTTGGGTCGGGGTACCCACGAGTATTGGATTTGACGAGTTTTTTTGAATAATGCTATTTATCTGAACTGGAGACCAGTCTCTAGTCTAGTTGACATATCTTTATTGGTCATTGAATAAATCAGAACCTCATGAATTTATGCATATCAACTCATCCTCCAATATAGTGATCTCAACTAGACTGTAGACTAGTCTTCATTATAGATAAATAGCATTATTCTTTTTTTATTGTCCCTAATAAGTTCACTAAGTATCATTCTATATCGAGTACAATATTATAATAACTATTAGTTAACAATAAGATAATCAAAATATTACACTTCAATGTGGCAAACTATACATTACTCAATATTTCGTACTAATGTTAAGACATAACTTTTTTTTATATTTTCCGTGCAACACATGGATGATAATCTAGTTGTGGTGGGAGGAAAACAATTCCTTTTGTAATTTTCTTTTTCTTTTTTTTTTGTGTTTTGTTTTTAATTCAGATGGGCTATATAATTGTGAAACTGTCTGTGGTGTGATTATTAAAATTATGCTTTACTTGTAGTGATTTTATAATATGGTGTGAGAATCAATTTTTGTAGTGATAATGATAATATAATTACCATTTTCTTCATATTCTCTTTATCAATTCTCATGCCGTGTTTATTTTCCCATCTATCTCCAAATTTTCCGCTACTATTTTATCATTACTATATTTTTTTAGTTTCTTTCTATCATTCTCTTCTTTTTCAACTTTGTTTTCTGTACACTTCCATTATTTTCAATTAGAATGATCATCTTCTCTTTATTTGTCTCCTCCACTTCACCTCCACATCCGTATTTGCAGTGGAGATACTCTAACTTCTCAGCTTCTCCAAATAAATCCAGAATTTAAAACAAATCTAGTCCTCAAGCTTCTAAAATTATTTATCTTGATCCTCTAACTTTGACTTTCATTTTGAAATTAAATAGCCTTGTCTCCCAAGTCCTTTAACTTTTGAAGCTTGCAACTTGACTCTATTGTCTACATTTTCTGACACTTGTAGTCCTTTTTCTCATAGCTTTTTATCTCATTTATATCCTATTCCTATATTTTATTATATATATATAATATTATATATATATATATAAATATAAAAGAAAAATATTCTCTCGGTTTCTATTGCGAGAAACAGTAACTTTTTTTTTTTTTTGGGGCCTTGCAACAGTACAGTTTATCTTTTGTTTTTGGGCTTCATTTTGTGTTCATAGAATTTCGTCCGTACTCTCACCGAGCCTCATCTCATCTCCATTTCTTGTACGCTTCTCTGTATCATCTCGAATCTTCTCCCACCAAAAATTCTCTGGCACTTTGGTTCTGTTGTTTTGGTCTTGGATTTTCGCTTCTGTTGGCCCACGTTACGTCTGGTACTTTTGGTCTTCACAGCCATCAATTATAGGTCCTTTTTTCCATCGTTTTTGCTTTGCCTAATTTCAGATTTTGGGATTTTTGTTCAGGTTTCGCGTTTTGTTTGTAGTTTCTATAGATAGGAATTGAAACTCGGCTCCCTAAATGATGCCTTCAACTTTCAGTTCCTTGTTTTAGTGTTTACGTTAGACTTACCATTTGGATTTGCTAAATAATTATAATGAAACATAAAGCTTGCAAGGTGTTCGACAGATTGTTCGAATGAAATTACTCGATTAAATTTTCATAATTTCTGATAATTTTCTGCTCTTTTTTTTTTTTTTTGGCCAAAAAAACACTTCGTGCTCTGTTAATTACTCATCTTTCTACGAATTGGAAAATGGGTTCTGAATACTTGTGATTTTTGAAGTTCCAATAGGATTCATTACTCTTTTTACGGTTTTAATCTCAAAACTTTTTTGTTCATGCTTCGTTCTGGATAGGGGCTTTTTATAATTCTCGGAACTTAGAAGGATAAATAAATAAGTTCTGAGGTTGCAGGGTAAATGTGTCAAAAATAGATGGGAGTTAGGATCAGTCATGATTCAGATCAACATGCGATAAGTTTTCTTCATGCTTGTAAAGTTTTGATCTTTGGCACATGAAATGAAATTCAATTGTGTGAACATGAATCATTGGCTGCATTATTATTAATTGGGTTGTTCATTTCCAGTAGGTTGTGTGGAAGGGCTATTAGGTGAGCTAACTGGTTCCTTTTATGTATGATATATGAATTAGTGGAGTAAGATAATGGTTTAAGCACTAATCTTATTAGTGATCCCACTTATCTTTTATTAATCAAATGTGTTGGTTGTCATCATCCATTTATTATAAATAAATCAGCAATCATCAAGAAACATTAAGAAAACAAGTTTTACGACTACGCAATCTTCTACTTTGCATCTCAAATGTTGTATGAGAGTTGCTAAACTATGGGAATCAAGTATATAGTCTTTATCATATGCTTTTCAACTTTACGACAAGCATGTTGGAAATCTAATTTTCATGACTTTTCATTTGCCAAAATGGTAGTGTATACTTTGCTGAATGGATTTCCGTACATCACAATACGTTGGTAATCCTTTAATTGATGATTGCAGGCGTGGTTTCCATATATGGGAAGTTTGAGACATTAACAATACAAAGCAGGAAACTTAAGACACAAGCAGTTTGAAACTAATAGCTATTAAGTTATGTTTTGATGGATGATCCCCTGTATCCTTGACTGCATTTTTATGTTCTTCTCTTACAACTGTTTCTGTTTTTTGATCACCTCATCTGCAAATTCATGTGGTTATAGATAAAGGGCAATATACTTGTATATATACATCGCTCTGTAACATGAACATCTAAATTGCAAATTACATTCTTTTTTCCGTCAACGGCAGTGTTTGGAATTCTCAAAAATGGGTTATAGTTAGAGTTAATTGTTAATCCCACTCATTGAAAACTTTCAGAGAAAAGAAACTTGTTAGTCCCACTTCCTTAACTAATGCATAATTCCATCTCGCCAACCCGATACTAACTTTTGATTAACACGAGAAGGATACAGGCTATTGTTAATGAAAGAATATCTTGCGTGCAGAATTCTTAAAATTTTTTCTTTAGTTTCATAATTTAAAAAAAAAATAAATAAATAAGTAGCAAAGATTCATGTATCTTTTTCAAGTTCATAATTAGTTGGTGAACAAGTTAGGCGGCTACTGGTATTTCTACATTTTCCATTCAATTTTGCCTGACTTAGGGATCTATATTAATTATAATACCATCTGTTAAATGAAGAGAGCATTTTCTCCCCCTCCTTTTATTTGATTTGCACTCACATTTGAAGAGCAGTTTGTCATAATTATTTTAATTGAACTACCATTCAAGTTGATCTTACGAAAAAGTAATCTCTCCAAATTTTTTTTTTTTTTTCAAAACAACTGATAAATAATTGAGATTCCAATGTATACAGGCATTGCTAAATTTGTTTTTGAATATTGTTAAAAGTTCGACCAAGAGATGAGATCATCGCAAAAATTCTTGGAAGTTTAAATCAGGTGCTCATTTGATTTCAATGCATTATGTAATCATGAACTACTTGAGCAACATTCTTTTTCCTGGATTACCACAAATATATATGTAAATACCAAACAAATGCAAAATATTTCACATTTTTTTGTATGTTCACATTCTCGCATATTTTTCTTGTAAGAAAGTTACTACACAAATATAGGATTTGTTACTATTAAAAATTCAGACTAGACTATATCCTGTGCACCATGCATGTGTGAATATATGTCCAGTTTCCGCAAATTCCAGTGCAATATGCATTAGATAATCATCTTTTCATGATTAGTTAATTTCGTTGTGTCCCTTATTACTTATCTATATTAGCTATGTTAATGCTTCAATATTATGTTGTACTAAATTGTCAAATTATGCTAAACTATCTACGCGGATTCTAGCCAAAAATGAAACAGAACACGTGCACCACACGTGCGCTAACTAGTATATACATACACACACATATATGAATCATTCTAGTTTGTCTATTTAATTATAGGGAAAAAGATCTCTCATCATTAGGTTCGCTTATTAATATGTCAACCTATGTATCATGTAAACCAAGAAAAAATTAAAAAAAAAAAAATGAAGAGAACTATCTTTCTCATCACCACATTTCAGTGTCACTCTTCTATTGCTATATCTCAATCAATTGGCACAATAATGTGTCAACTATAGATTGTAAGATCCACTACAAGAAACATGAGCTATAATAATGACTTTTGCGACGACATCAAATGTCGTTGCTCTAGCGTTGCTATAGTGATGAATTTGAGTCGCCACTATAGTCTTCACCCTATAGCGGTAACATCATAACTTCGTCACGATAGGTTGTGTCTATCGGGACGACCATTGATGTCGCCGTTGTATGTTGGTATCTATAGCGATAACACGTAAATCGTCGTTATATTTTTTGATTTAAAGCGACGACCCATAAATGTTATCGCTATACAATTGGAGGGTAGATTTCCCATCTTTGTTCTTGTAACCGACGGTAGAATTGTTGTTATAGGCCATATATCCGTCACTATCATTGTAATAATCTATATAATATATTATAACCACAAAATGTTAATTGAAAGTTATTTTAGCTCAATTGGTGAAAGTACTTTTCCTTCACGTACAAGGTGAAGGGCTCAATTCCTGGCGGGGCACTCTATGGAAAGGGTCGGGTCAAGAGGGGCCGAGTGATGGTGGGACCTAAAACCCTGTAGAATTCACAGAGGCAACATACAGTGACGACCTTTGTCGTTGCTATAAATATCCACTACAGTAGGCCGCAATATGGTCGCTCTTGGACTATTGGTATGCGCCTATACTGACCACATCGTTGCCACAAAAAACCGTCACAATGTATCTATAACAATGACATTTTGACATGTAGCAACAACTTACCTTATTTGTTGTAGTGAAAGAGCTGGAATGTCAGACATGAGAAGTGATGTTAACAGAAAAAGAGGTCTATTCAACATATTCTAGATGGATTTTATTCAATTCCGTTGACAAAAATTTAGTCCACAAATTCATTTGTATCTCCAGTTCCTTTATGGCACGATTAAACACATCAAGTATGCTTTTCCTATTTAATCTTTTTTCTCGAGTTTTTGCTCTAACATTTGTTTATCTGATTATTAGGCATATATATATTGGAAAATAATAAAGTTCACTCATCTCCTAAACAATTATCCTTCACTATAAAATCTCGGAACAATATGACAGCTTTCTATTTCTATTTCAAAATTGAAATAGGATTATTAGAGATCAATATCGTGAATTTGAGTGTGTATATATATATATATATATATCTACAAGCTCTACTAAATATGTGAATGTGATTAATTTCACGTATTTTCGTTTAGAAATAGAATTAGTTAGTTAACATGGCTATGACTCGTTGATGACAAGAGGACAGGAAGTTTCTGTAAAAAAAAAAAAAATTAATAATAATAATAATATTAAGTCAACCGACATATCAAAACTTTATATATTTTCACAATAATTTTTTGAAAAAGTCAAAGTCGTCCAACATATTCAAACTTTATATATTTTTCAACTTATTCTATTTTTCAACTTTTTCTGCAAGTGGCCCGATGCCTTATAAATATCTATGACAATCCACCAGTATTTCTCATCCAATTAATCCTCCAAAAAATGGATTTCTACCATCAAAGAAAATATCAGCTTGCAATTGCCCTTGCTTTGTTCATCGTCGGGACCTCACCAGGGAGGGTTTCTGGCCAAAACTGCGGCTGTGCACCAGACTTATGCTGCAGCCAATGGGGTTACTGTGGCACTGGTAACGACTATTGCGGCCGAGGGTGCCAAGGTGGCCCTTGCAATGCTCCACCTAGTAGCAATGGAGTTTCCGTAGCCAATATCGTTTCAGACGCGTTTTTCAATGGGATTGCTGATCAAGCTGCCGGGAGCTGCGCCGGAAAGGGATTCTACACTAGATCCTCGTTTCTTGATGCTCTAGGTTTTTATGAAGGATTCGGCACTGTTGGTACTGAAGATGATTCTAAGCGCGAGATCGCTGCATTCTTCGCCCATGTTACACATGAAACTGGACGTAAGTTTGCTAGTATGCTTTTATATGAGTCGGATCCATGAATTTTTTCTTTTGATAAGCTCGAGGTGCCTTTCTCTACCTAGTTATTTTTGCTAACTTAACCAATAATTGTACAAATATTGACCTTTTTTATTTGACTTGGAATAGTCAAGAGCGCAATAAGGACACAATAATTTTGAAGGCAGTGTTCATTTCGTTTCTACATTTAGACAAAGAGAGTAGAAAGGAATCAATGTCAATGGTAATTCAATGCCATTTTTTTCTTATCCCAACAATAATCATACAAATTGATCTCTTTATGCAGACATGTGCTATATAGAAGAAATAGATGGTCCAGCGAAGGATTATTGTGACGAGGATAACACACAGTACCCTTGTGCTCCGGGCAAGGGTTACTATGGGCGAGGTCCGATACAACTATCCTGGAACTTCAACTACGGTCCGGCGGGGAATAGCATAGGCTTTGATGGTTTGAACAATCCAGAAACTGTCGCCACAAATCCCGTGGTATCATTTAGGACTGCTCTCTGGTATTGGATGAGATATTGCCACGATAGTATAACTTCTGGTCAAGGTTTTGGAGCAACAATTCGCGCTATTAATGGCCCCCTCGAATGCGACGGTGGTAATCCAGACACAGTGAATGCTCGAGTCCGTTATTATAGAGACTACTGCAATCAACTCCAAGTTGATCCTGGCAATAATCTAACATGCTAAGCAAAAGTAGACCCCTTTTCTTTCATATAATGATCAAATAAATGTAGAAGCAAATTTAATTTGCTTGCTTACTTTTTAGCCGTTACCATTATAAGTTGTACTTTAATTTGGATATTCTTTATGATAGATTACCATATATCTCTAATGTATATCTCATGATTTTATGATATGCTATATATACTATAAATCCCCATTATCATTATATAAAAATCTTTTCTGGAAAATTATATCTTCGTATTTTTAGATTATTATTCGAATATATCATATATTAGTAATTAGTTCTAACTAAAGTAAATAAATTTACTATATATATTATTTAATGAATGGACATAGAAATACTATTAATGTTTTCTTCAAATGAATTAAATTTAATCAATGACGGAGCCAGACGCTATTAGAAGAGTGGGCCGGTTGGGTGGCTTGTATAGTATGCATAGCTAAATGCTTTATATATAATTTTTTTTATGAGGTTAAAATATTTTTTTATCCCCAGTTTGGGGGTAGCCCCACCATGCCCCCTCCCTCTGTCATTGAATTTAATCTCTTTTTTTATGTATTTAATAATTTTAGTAACTATTTCATGTGCTGGCTAGCTAGTGACTACACATGTGAATTATTATAGGATATTTGATACATGTGTCATGCATACAATAGGGCAGATTTTGTCATGAGCTAAAGGATGTGAGCCTTGCGAGCCAAGTTAAAGGTAACGAATTTTCATGCCGGGCTTAACTAAGCCCGTTTTATTTTATATATTTTTTTAACTTTTTGAAGTGACAGAGGATTCTAAGATCCGGAATTTGAAACACTCACAAAAATTTGCTACCCACGCTAGTTACAATTACAGCGGCATATGGAAGGTTCTCTAAGCTAATCAAAATTTACATCTAGTCAATTATGTCACAAGAAGGATTGAATGAATTAGCAATATTATCAACTCAAAGAGAAATGATTGTAAAAGTTTGATTGATTTTCGTTCAAAAAAAAAAGAGTTTGATTCATATTAATTTTGCTTCTAAAACAGCATGAATGATATATAGTATTTAAGTGACGGAATGGTCTTTTGCAACCCCAAAATTACAATGGCTTACTCTTACTATGATTATAAACTAGTATATAGCTTGAGCAGTGAATCTGACCGTAGGATCAATTGAAGGTGGAAGAAGAATGGGAAGGAGGATAATTTAAGAAGAAAAGGAAAAGAGGGTGACATGTAGGACATGGAAAATTGTAACATACATGACTAACATTTCTTTTGTTGAGAAAAACCTCCCTAAGGTCGATAATGATTGCAGCCTGCTTAACTTATTTAATTAAGTTTTGATCATGACCTAAGGGATGGTTGTTAATTACCCCCATCACACGCCTTTAAGAAAAATGGTTAGTTGGGAAAGTTCGCTTCCCTCACTGACAGAGCTAGGAGGCCATGCTGGGCCCCGGCCCCCCTAAATTGGAAAATTTTCCCTTTTAGTTTGTTTAAAAAAATTTATAAATAAAGGTAATTTAGCCATGCGTGATATACGGCTCACTATTTCAGCCCAGTCCTGTAAAAACTTCTGGTTCTGCCATTAGTTTCCCTTACTGAGGGTCAACATTACCAAAGGGCTTTTAGCTTGTAAGTTCGCATAAGTAGATACAAGTTAAAAAACTGGCACTTCCATGCGTTAACTTAAAAGTCAAAAGATTTTTCATTCTTCAATGTGAGTGTGAAGGCACACGATTACTATATAGTGTAAGTAGCACCTGGAGTCTACATCTTTTTTCCCTCGAGTCTCCAACTTTTGATTTCTAGCAATGGGGTCCCAAAACCTAACTCCTTTTTAAGCTCAAATCCCTAACCTCTTATTTCTAGAGGACTAGTAGTGGAGGTCCCTAACCTTTAAACTTTTACACTCAAGTCGTGGTTGACCTTTGATTTCTAACCTTGGAGTTTCAAAACCTTTTAAAAACTAGCTAACAAGTCAAGTGATGTTAGTGGAAACCATTCAATTTCTATTTATAAGGCAAGGCAAAAAAATAAAAAATAAATAAAAATTTGAAAGAAGAAAGATACTTTAAGACCTGGTCTAATATGAAAATCCAATTTGCGGGCCCCATATGACCCGCCTCTAGCTACGCCTGTGTGGAAATCAATCTTGGTTTGATGAAATTACCCTTGATACAATGGTTAAGTGGAATGCACAAGGAAAGATAAATATAAAACTCAACAATTTCAGTTAAACTAACTGTAATTTGCTAGTTTTAAAAGATTTTAGACCCCCACTGCTAGAAATCAAAAGTTGTAGATGAAGCTTTAGAAAGTGCAAAGGCTACAGACCTCAAGTGTGTGTTGAAAAAATCTTTCAAATCTGGATAATGTGATATATATATATATATATATTGAGACCTCACTGAAAAAATCTTTTCCGGACGATTCCATTCACTTGGAAGTTTTCGTTGTTGCAATTAATGGAATAATTGATTCAGTGAGAGGGTAGGTGAAAATCTTCTTGCTTCAAGAAGATGAAATAGGATTGAGGACTTCAACATCGTTGTAGCATTTACAATAGAAGTGTTAACTTAATTTCTTGCACTTTAGTTGATTGTTAAATGACATGTCACTATATTAAATTTGCCATTGTTTACTAACACATTTGGGGTGCTAAATTAACACATTGAAAGTGTTATAAAAGTTATTGGCCAATTTTAGATGTATGCACCAACACTTCGCAGAGAGTTTGAACCATGAACTTTGATATTACTATTGGGAACACATTCTAATTTTCTCAAATAAACGATCGAAGACATAATTCACCACAATAGTCTATTCTCAATTTCTTTTTGTGTGCAATTCATCTCGATAAAAGAACTCCAAAAGAGACCACGATCATAACCGAAGGCATGCGCCTTCTTAATTTCCTCTCTTTTTTCAACAGAAATTTTCGTTTCTATCTTCATGCCCTTCCCTCCCGTGCTCTTGTGTGGGTACTTTTATTCAAATTCCACATGCAAGAAGCCAAGAACCCCTTTTCCTAATTGGAGTTTTTTTCCCCTCTTTTCTTCCACTGAAAGGCGGATTCTTTTCTTCTACTTCAAGAATTTAATTAGGCGTACCTATTTCATGATTCTCTCAACTTTGACAAATAATTTTGAGTCAATACTCAACGTATAATGGTACAAAAATATGACTTAACACCTTCAATGTAGATGCTCTTAGTCACCATCCAAAAATAGTAATGTGAACAGCAAACTTTGAGGATACGATATTCCTCTGTTTCAAAGATTGAATTTCCTTGCTTATGAATACGACCAAGACCTGGGATGTGTTATTTCGATTGTCTTCATTTGCCATTGAGATAATTTGCTTGTACTCCAATACTTTCCTCGTCTGATGATATTATGTCGCCCTTTATCATATGATAATATCTTTGTCTTAATAAGGGTGCTCTTTGAACTATCTCCCTTAATCTTTCAATTGTCTCTTCTTGAATCAAGTTTGAATTACGCTTCTTATTATTATTTTTTTTTAATGCCAAAATTACACTTTTCATATTTTATAGGTAAACTTTTGTTACCATTTTGAAACAATCAATGTCTATCTTAACAACACACATAAATTTACAAAATATGAGGTCATAATAGCGAGTTAAAAGTTACGGTGCGAAATGCCGTCAGAAAATCTAAATCTGTCACTTTCGTTCCAGTCGCTTTATTCTTATCTTTCGATAATTAGAAATAGGTTTTTTTATATCATGTTGAGAATTATCGCATAGCCATACAGCAAATATTTCGAAATACTTTTACAAGCCCCTCTTATTGGTTGATCCTGATCCACCTCGATGGAAACAAGAAAAGGAATAGCAATAATTTCAAAAATTATTTTCTTTTAAAATAAGATCAATTTGAATGTTTAATTCAATATAAGAATAATTAATTGTTTAAATAGAGCTCAGCGGATTATACATTTGACAAGCAATTAATCCAGCGAACAATTGGTAAGAATTGCTAGCTAACAACCCTTGGATCTTCTCCAGGATGCTTCAAAGACTTGGATTGCACTGGCGAGTGGGCACAGCTAAGAATCCTCAAAAAAAAAAAAAAAACTCAACACAAGAGCCGAACCGTAAAGAATTAACTCTCTACAAGAATATTGTAAGGGGCATAGCTCTTTCTGGGATTGAAAAATAAAACCGCCCCCTATTTATAGGAAAATCCAAGGCTCTTTCGTGTTTGCAAGACGGGAGAGTTATATTCTTAGTAAATTCGTGCAATTAAACCCCAGAATAATTTTCCAAGCAACTCTTTGACTTTCTAAAAACTTTCAGAGGGCAATTAGTCTCCCAATGATTAAATCCAGTTAAACTGATCCAAACTATCTGATTTAATTATTAATAATTCATACACTTCACCAAAGATGAATTATTGCAACTCCTAATTATATAAATAATCACAGGAACTAAAATAATTAATTCCGCAATTAATTATCCTCTTGACTTGTCAATCTAACTGTTGGACCCGTCTTATGATCTGATAATTAATTAGACATGCACATGACCATATTACATAATTAATTATACGCTTCGCTTAACTCTCAATCATCACTACTATGATTTCTATTTAGCATTGTCCACTAAATACTAACGATAGATTCCTGAAATCATACTTGCAAATGATTAATTTAAGCAGATCATTTAACTCTTTATTTAAGAGCAACGGATTTTTCTCGCAGTAAGCATTCTATTAATTCACTCCCCTCCCATTCCCAACATGCAGGATATATTGACCAAATATTTATTCAGTCTCATCCATAGCATATCTAAGTTCTATTGGATTGCTTCATAACAGAACCCACTCGAAACAGATTCAGACAAACCGTATAACAGTCATGTGGAACTTTAATTCAAGCGCACGGTCATGCTTTGGAATTAAATTCACACAATGGTCCAGTTCAATATACTTATCTAGAAGTATATCAAAATCATCACTCACAACCCCAACTAGTCATGACGATCAAGATAAACCGGCTACTTTATTAAGTAAGAGTGATAGACAAATGAACCTAATAGAATAAAGTGCTAACTTTTATTCTTAGTTCAAGACTAAATGTTTTTTGTTGAAATATTAAATGTATCTACTATACTTCTAAAGTACCCATTTAATATTTTTTTCAAAACAACCAATGACACTTTATTACCGCTTTTAATTAACAAGTTTGCGAATAGAAATATCACATTTATTTTTTTGGGCATAAATCCCAACACGCCTATGGTCCAATAAATTATATTCACAAAGGATAAATATTGCATTTTGATATTTGTGTAGAAATTAATAGACTTTTGTCATGTGTTTAAATTATAAAAAAAATTTGTAGAAAAAGTAGCACGTGTAAAATCAATATCCATCTACACAAGATAACTTGTACTGAGTATACACAAATTTCTATCAATTATTTTTAGTCATTCTAATGCTAACAGCACGAGGACTTGAATCTGTCTTCCTATTTTTTTTTTCCCTTTCCAGAAAATGGAACAAAAATGCATTACGAGTAGAAGAAGGGACAAAAAAGATGACAAAATGGACAAGTGTCATAAGTGATTAGTGTTGATATAAAAATGAAGTATGTGTTGAAAAACAAGATTGTGCTATGTGTCAGTTTTGTTAGAATTTTTATATGTATCTTTGTTCAAATGGCACAACTTGAGTACCATTCTTTCTACCGTTAATTGATTAGTTCTATGCATGTATATTCTTATTAACCTTATCATAGGGCTTCTTTTTTTTCTTTTTTTTGAAAGAAAGAATAAAAAATGTCACATATGTTTTTGTTTTACCACTGCGCAGACAGCCAGGTCACTAAGTTTAGGTAACGTTTTTGAATTCACATTTTCATTGTGCAATTGGTTTTTCCATTACTGAATTCAATTAAAAAAAAATAGTCGTTTAACTAAAATTTTGATTTGCATAAATTTTGAGATCAAATTTCCAGTGTGGATCTATTCATGAGTCAGATAGAGCTCCATACATGGATCGCCCAAGTACTAATAGAAAGCAGGCACGTCATCCGTCAAAAAGTCGGACTGCTAACGTGTGACATGCATAGTTTTTATTGGCAATTGGGCTCCAAAAATGAAGCCTGGTCTGACTCCCTGGAAAAGAGCTACAATTCCATTGTGCAATTGGTTTTTCCATCAAATTCCGTTTGAAGAAAATTTTGATTTGCTCAAATAGCCTTTTCCAAAATTCGAAGTTTTTAATAAAGAAAGAAAACAATTGAAGTTTTTAGAAGTCATCTAACCTACTCATGAGCGATGTATTTCGATCTTGTTTTCAAAAATAAAACTGGTCAACGAATCACATCTATAAATGTTGCTCTATCACTTAGTCATTTATTCTAATGGTAATGTCACAGCAGCTTGGCCATCTTTTCCTCCACAAAGTGGACAAAAATGCATTATAAAATATCGTTCTTTCTACCGTGAGTAATTGATCAGCTCTATACAAGTTCCAAACCTTTTCATCAGTTTTTTGCTTTTTATTTTTTTATATTATAAAGGGATTGTTGGGAAGGGAAATCGAACCTTTACTCAATGGGATGCGTATGCCTTTTGAATGTCATTAGACTGTATGAGTCTTGGCATCAGTTTTTTGTATTTAAAGAAATTAATATCCTTTTAACAAGAAAACTAGTATTTCCCATCGGAGGCCCGAAAAATACTTTTCACATTACCTTTTTTTTTTTTTTTGATTCATGCTTTTCACATTACTATATATAATTATAAGGGTTAATTTCACAAATCGTCCATAATTTTTGATTTAAGAATCAGTTTCGTTTCCAACCTTTAATAAATGCACACAAATCATCTTTTTTCTACTATTTCAAAAAATTTTCAATGAAATAACGATAATATCTTAAACTTTTTAAATTTTCTTTGAAAATTGTTTAAAAATAATAAAAAAATTAAAATAAAAAAAGAAAACCCAATCCACCCCACCCACCCCCTTCCCATCCCAAGATTGGCCGTCGAAAATGGAAACATTCCAACGGCTGACCATTCCGCCACCAGAATGATAGCATTTCGGTGACAAAAAAGGAGGGATTCCATTTGCTGCCAAATGGCAGCAAATGGGAGGGGTTCCTCCCCTCCGGGCAGCCCTTTGCTAGTACTATAATTTCTAGCAGCTAACAACAGCCAAAAAGGAGGGGTGAATCCCCCTCCCCAACTTGTGTGGTAAAAGCATAAATATCTCTATAAAAAGTCACTTACCGAAATTAAAATATTACATTTATATTACTATTTAATTTATTGTAGACAGTCAAGTTTAATTGAAAACTCAAAGAAGAATGAGAATTTCAATCATTAATTAAGAGATGAAAAACAAATTAAAAAGGAAAGAAAGAAAATATCAAAAACCAAAAAAAAGTAAAAGGAAAAGCACTGAATAAAAATTTGGCCATAATTGTATAGAGCTAATGGGTTTTAAGCATAATCTTTGCCTTTAATTACCTTTGAATGTGTTTTTCAATATTTCGAACAATAAACAATGTCTTGCCTAATTTCCTCTTCCCAATTTTTCTTAATGAGCAGACCAATCCGGTCTGATTCTCTAAACACAATTTTAGGTAAACTAACATATCTTGTGGAATTTTTATTTAAAAAAACAAAATAAAATTTGATTGCCTACTCTTGGAGAAAAAAATTAGCTTAAAAACCTTGTTGAGTGTCTGATTCTAATCATGATTTTGAATTATAAGTTAAATAATTTAATAAGCGGAATAAAAATATATTTAAAACATTTGTCTTTAGAGAAAAAGAGATAATTATGCTTACAAATTTATTTTTCTGCTGAAGATACTATTTCACACACTTCTTTCAACTAGAAAAAAGATATTTGCCTACAATTCTAAGTTTGTATAGGGAAAAAAATTTAGCAAGGAAAGTATAAGCCCCCATGAAATATTTTGTCATGGGGATAAGAGAAAGTATAAGCCCCCATGAAATATTTTGTCATGGGGATAAGAGATCTTTACATGCAATTCTAAATTTTATATGGAGAAATTTTTGTAAGGCAAGTGTAAGCCTCATGAATTATTTTCATGTAGGGATAAGAGCTCTTTGCTTATAGATGTATTTTGTATGCGAAAAACCTGTTGTACAGAAAATAAAAACTCCACGAAATATTTGTGCGTAGGGAAAAAAGGCCTTTGCCGACACAAAACTTTTGTATGTGGAAACCGTTTCGTCGGGAAAGTATAAACACCTAAAAAATATCTAATTTGTGGGGGAAAAATCCTCTGCCTACAAATTTTATTTTACAAGTGGAAAAGCTTTTGTAGGGAAAGTTCAAACCCTACGAGATATTTACTAGTTGGGAAAAGAAATCTTTGCCTACACATTAACTTTGTATGCGGAAAAAACTTTGTAGGGAAAGTATAAAGATTCACAAATTATCTAGTTTGTGGGGAAAAAAGACATTTGCCTATAAATTTTATTTTGTATGCGGAAAAACTTTTATAGGGAAAGTACAAACCCCACAGGATATTTATTTGTAGGGAAAAGAAATCCTTGCGTACACAATGACTTTGTATGCGGAAGAAACTTTGTAGGGAAAATATAAAGATCCACAAAATATCTAGTTTGTGGGGAAAAAGGACCTTTGCCTATAAATTTTATTTTGTATGTGGAAAAACTCTTGTAGGGAAAGTACAAACCCCACAAGATATTTATTTAATGGGAAAAGAAACATTTGCCTACACAATAACTTTGTATGTGGAAAAAAACTTTATAGGGAAACTATAAAGCTCCACAAAATATATATTTTGTGGGGGAAAAATACCTTTGCTTATAAAGTTCATTTTGTTTGCGGGAAATTTGTAGTATTACTATAAATTCTTGTAGTGTCCTCTGAACTTCTACAGCCTATGCCGACAATATAAGTGCAGTGACTGATAGTTCGAATTAAAGAAAAATTACAAGTGCTTTTAATCCAACCCGAAATTATTGGAGTTAGCAACAAACAACTCAAGTACAATCTCTCGCCTATAAAACTGTTTCAATAGTTGATTCAGTAAACACCTATGAAATAAGTTTTTGTGCACTTTAGATTGGATAATTTGGCATGTTTCAATTGGTGTTGGCAATAGCTAACGTTAATGAAAATAGAGCTCTAAAATGATCTAGAATCTGTACGTCTTGTGAATTTTTATGTTTTATTGCTTTTAATGATTGTTATGTATTTCAGTATCTAAATTTGCTCTGTTCGTTTTAATTCTTTGCCATTTGCACTTAGTTTACTTGTTTTATGATTCTTAGTGTGTGTCTTCGTCGGATTGGATGAGTTGTTTATTGTTTGAAATTGCTTTAAGAAGTCCAACCCATCTTATTTTCTCTGTGAATATTGGGTTCTGGTCTCGAGAAACGGATAGTGATTTTTTGAAAACTTGCTAACAATGTTTGCTTTGGCAGTTACCACTGGGGTCTTATAGTCATATGCTATTTTGGTGAAGTGGCTAACTATGAAGGCACGTTCTATATGAATAAATTCTGTTTATTTTGCAAGTTCATCAGCTCTCCAACATTTCTTTTCTCTTTAACATATTTTAGATGTTGATGGCAATAAGATAGCCAGACTGCCATGCATATTGCATATGGATTTCACAGAAGGAAATCATGCAGGCCTCAAAGATCTAATGCAAAGGTATATTTTCCATTTTTTTTTTCAATATTTTGAAAAAAAGTATATTTTCCTTGGAGCTAAGGATATAATGGGGGTATTTGTCCGAATTTTTTGTGCATATGCATAGATTAATGGTCCGGAGCTATCACAAGTGTAAACGGAAATTGCAACCTTTTTAGTTAGGTTTGCTTGTTATATTAGAAAGATGTCAATATTCTTCGTACTGACTGCTACTATTTATATTTGATCGAAGATATGTCACTTGATATGCAATGCTTCAATCATCTTCTCTAAAACTCTACTAAGTGGGCTTTTGCTTGCTTTTCTTAAAATTCATTACCAATTTGCTTTTTCCACAATATAACGGCCTGTAATTTAATGTAATTCACAGGTAGTGCAATATTGCTGCTATGTGTTCCACGATATTTTGGCATTTCCTTTGGCACGTGGTATTCTTTTGCATCTTCCTATTCTATTTTTCCATTAATAAATAAATGGCTAATATGCTATCTAGATGGGTTTCCAAGAGTTCAAGAAAAAGCTGCCTCAACCTGGTCTCGCGGATCCTGTTGTTGTTTCCAACAAACCTGATGCAAGAGTTAATGTGAGGAGTTCGTCCAATGAAAACGGTCAAACCTGGTATTCTAGATCCTACCATTTCGATATGGATCTTGAATAGGCTTTTCTCCTATATATTGTGTTGAAATATATATAGTTATTCATAGGTCAGCTTGGAGACGACCACTTCTCCACATGACATTTGTGCATAAATTTAACACAAGAATCAAATTATTTCAATAAATAATTAAATTTAGAGTATTCATCTAAGTGAAATTTTAGTTGTAGTTATTTTTTTTTTTAGCAAAATAACTGGTTCAGTAAATATATCAACACACGAGTCATCTCAATCAATTCAACTAGAACAGGTAAGGGCATACGGATAATATAAGTGTAGCTTGAATAAAATATATATATATATATATATATATTAATCAACAGTTTGTTTGGCTCAATTTGATTGTGGGCTCAATTAAAAATGATTTTCCCACTAATTGTCTGGCTCCTTTAAAAAATCAATTGACAATCTCATTATTCTATTATTATTATACTTTTTTTATTGTTACATTTTTCCTTTTAGTCAATTAATTTAATATTTTTATTTTGAAACTATATCTATATATTAATTTAATATTTTTATTTCAGAACTCTATCTGCATATTATATTTAATATTTTTATTGACTCTATCTATATATTAATTTAATATTTTTATTTCACAACTCCATTTATATATTACATTTTAATCAATTTTACTATGTCTGATTGTATAATTTCATGATTTTATGTTCTCCTAATATATTATATTTTACTTTCTCAGCATAATATGTCTGTGAGACACACGAATGTTAAACATATTAGTCCGTAAATGTATAGATGTGAAACTAATATAGATTATATTATCGCGGTTTTATTGCCTTTAAAAGAAATAAAAAATAAGAATTAATAAAAAAATTATTGGTTCATTTATTATACTTTTTCTTATTGTTATGTTTTTCCTTTTAATCAATTACTTTAATATTTCTATTTTGACACTCTATCTACATATTTATTTAATATTTTTATTTCAGAAATCTATCTATATATTACATTTTAATTAATTTTACTATATCCGATTGTATAATTTCATGATTTTATGTTCTTCTAATATATTATATTTTATTTCTTCAGCATAATATGTCCATGAAACGCACAAATGTTAAACATAAGATGGAAATGATAAAGCTATATTTGCTTGAAGTCGAAGGCAATGGATTTATGATATGGTGAATGTTTTGGAAAGCGCTGGTGTCAGAACTTCTAATTTTCTGAATCCATTTGAAAAGCGCGGTACTTTAATTTTAGTTTTTGGAGAATTTTCAATTGAAATTGAATAGATTAAATTAGAGCAAATAACTCCCAGCCTAATTAGAGCAAATTTTCAGAATTAAATTCAACAGAATTCTCAAAAGTTAATTTGTTAAACGTGTCAGTTGATCTACAAATGCACTTAAAATATACTATATATTTAATTTGACAGAGTAATCAGCCGGTTAGGATCCGACGGAGACAGGTTTTATGTGGGCATTTTGTGTTTGATTTGTTGGGGCTTCCTTTTCTAGAAATTACTCCTCAAATTGGATAAGATCTTGCTTTTACAATATAAGTGCTTGATTGGAGTATCAAAATAAGATTAGTGGTGAATTTGGTGGCGACACTCTTCATATCAAAGTAACTCAAATTAAATTATTACTTATTGATTTCTCCCACTGTTAGTTTTTTGTGATGTCTAGGAGTTTTGTAAGCCGTAAAAATCGGAATTTAGATGTTCTAGTTATCTTTGGGACATACATGGAATTGATTGTTGAGTCAGTAAATTTTGAATTTTGTTTATTTTTTTGAATGGATAAGAGGATTGTTGCTACACGGTCAACTTTTGTTCGATAGCTTGGTTCCATCAAGTTTTACTTATTTCATATACTTCTTTACTTTTTTGATTCATCGATACCACTTTTGATATTCATTTCCATCAGATTTGATGGTGAAGAATGTCTAATGCATTCTACTTGATTGTTTGCAATATCATGCAAGTTGTTGTTAAGGAATGTTTTCTCACCAAATAATATAAATGTGGTCTAAGTACAAGCTTTGGCCGATGCACAATACCTGCATTGTTTAAAGTTTCTTGCTGCTTGAACAATAAAAATTAAATATCAATCCTACTTCTCCCTTTGTATGTCTTGATGACTGAACTTTGTGGTACTTTTTGAATTTTCAATCGTTGTTCAATTGTCCAAATCATAAATTATTTTCATCTATGTTGATAGGTGTCGAAGAGATTAGAAACTGCTAATTTATATGGCGGAGTGCATTACGTGGTTAGAGACGTTTCTAAGCAATGCACTATGTGTTGGAGACGATAGTTTCACCTTTGATTCTGTCTTTGACTTAAATTCAACGCAGGTCTGAAGTCATTTCGACAATTTTTACTCCTCTTGAACTTTCACAATAATAGTTAGAAATTCAAATTTCATTTTCTTGATTTTGAATTTAATTTAGAAGATAGATCAAGTCTAATTGATTAAGTTATATGTAATTTTAGAAGCAATACACACACACACACACATATATATATATCAATTAATTGGTGCCTCTGGTATTGGATGCACTAGCGGCCTACAACACGTCTCTTAGCTTATGGCGATATATATACTTCCTGATCTCATTGTGTTTTGCTTCTTGGATTTTTGTTCTATCATGGGGTATCTATAGATCAATTCTTGTAGCTAATTTTCCCCCTTCTATTTCACTGAACACTCTGAAAATTGATCTTCTTCACCGGTGTGATAATCCACACCAAGATGTTTAGAAAGAAATCTAATTGATTTTTAAAATCAGCACATCTAGTTCTTGATATTTTTATCTATTGTGATCAACATCACAAGTGCAAGCGAGTATAAACCATGTTGAGGAATTTCATTTTATTTTATTATTTTGATTTGGCTGTTTAGCCTATAAAAGAAAGAATACGCATATCCTTGACTTTGCTCTTTTATTGATGGTATGTGCGTATAAATATTAACATATGGTGATATTGTCTTTTTTTTTTTTTTTTTGGCATTTTATCATCATTTTTTGGGAAATATTCGTCTTCAATCCAGTGATTCATTCCATGCTATTTATGATAGATGGCTCAGCAGCATCAAGAAGCTAACAACGTCATCATGCAAAATATAAACTTTTTTCCATCATTCCCAATTGTTTAGCTTTGGAACTCCAAACAACCACTACCTTTGCTTTTTATTTTCTTTAGTGCTTCTTCGATAAAAGCATCGGGATCCTAGAAATAAGAGCAATTCTATGGAGACATGAAATGAGACATTTATAAGTGACATTCTTATGTAGCACACATTCATTAGGTGATGATTACATGACTACTTTTTTATCATCAAATATAAGTGTGTCACATGGAAATGTCACCTATAAATGTCCCGCTAGAATTTTTGTAGAGATAATATATGGAGGGATTCATTCTAGACGGTGATACTAATTGCATTTAGTTTTGTGTGAATGTGAGAGAGCCTATAATTTACTGTTGTTACTTTAGATATTGGAGCTTCAAAGTACTCATGTTGCAAATAAATATAAAATTGTTTGATTTTTAATATGGATGATACTCGTTGAATTTTCTAATATTATATCATGCAAATGGGGCTTATGAAGTCGAGCTTTTGATGCTTATGAAAGTATTCAAGGTAGACTTGGAGCAGGTGAAGTTTTATGATTCTTTGTAGAGTCATAAAGTTTCCACCACAAGCTAATAATTCAAGACCTAGAGTTTAGTTTTATGATCCTCTGCAGGGTCATGAAGGCTCTACCACTATCGAATAGTTCAAGAAGTGGAGTGTAAATTATGATCTCTTTTCTTTAACCATTTTCTTGCTGCTGTTAATATTATTACTTGCATGTAAATAATCAAGATAAATGGATTTCATGTAATGTTGTTAAATATCTGGATTTGTAATTTAAGTACTATAAAGAAATCACCCGTAGTTAAAACTACGAAATTTCAATTCATTTGAGCAGGCAAAACACACACAAAGGTTGCCGTAGCGAAAATCTAGATGCTCATAAATTATTGCAAATCCGTTGAGTCAATGGATTTTGGGAAATATATTCATGGGCTCGTGGGGTCTGACAAATAATTCCAACAGTATTTAGTTTTCTTTTTATTATCTTGTGCAATGTATGGGTGTATGACTAGTTATCAATAGAAAGAAAATATAAGCTAAACTTATATATCTAAAAAAAATAAATAGATAACTAGCTAATATTAAATTTCTTTTATCAAAAACTGTGTGCTTGATTATATGCTGTAAGACTATTCTACTTTAGGATATACTAGTGCATCTCTCGTGAAATGTAAGAAAGTTATTATTATTATTATTATAATATACATTTGAATTGAAGTAATGAAACTGTTATTCTTAAAATATCAACATACCAACAAAAGTGTACGAAAATAATTATATAAAATATATTATATTACGATATTACAAAATTAAAAAATATGACAAATTTATTCCAATTATGAAAAAATTGTTTGAAATTTTAATTTGTTGATCAATCTAATTAATCATCATCTTTATTGCATTTGGTCAACCTCCGTTTGGCGAAGAATGTGTCGCCGCTTTTCCACCCATGACCAGCTAAAATTCAAGTCACAGTATCTTCTCCCGTTGAATGAAATCATAGCTATCATTTTATTTATGAAATCATAGCTATCATTTTAGGAGTTGAATGAAATATATATTTTTTTTTTTTGATTACGAGTTGAATGAAATAATTTTAAATGAGTAGGACGCTAAAGATAAAATAAAAAGTATACAATACGATACATTACATTTTGCTATTACTTGTTAGCTTATTAAAACGAGTATCTTCTCTGTGTGTTGTACGGTCAAATTTTATCGACAAAGTATAACGTAAGGAAATTAAACAATATAGGAGTAAAGTAATGAACAAAGTAGCATTTTGAGATAACAAAAATAAATATTTTGTTAATATTATTAAAAATTTTGGAAAATCTCATTATACACAACATTCACCATTTCATTAATTGACTTATCATTCTTAATTTCTTATCACATCCAAATACTTTCCTATCAACATGATGTGACAACTCTAGACACTGCTATGTAGAACTACACACGACTTAATGTCAACTTTTTGAGGAGTACTTGAAAAAATATTAATCTTGACTCTTATTATTCGTCATAATAATGAACAATTAAAGTTTATAAATTAACATTGATTCTTATTAGTAGTCAAAATAATTCAAAACAAGTTCAACATGTCTTGATATTACTTTTTCGACCCATAGATGATTTCAAATGTTCGATGGGATATTTAGTGACAAACTTTTTCCAATAAAGTCTAAAAAGAGAAAATTAAAAAAAAAAATCTATAATTAGAAATGCATAGTTTATATATATAAATCATTTTTATTAAAAAAATTTAAAATATATGATCATACCAAGTAGATCAAGAGTATCAGAAGGAGATATATTCTGAAGACATAATTCATTTACTTTTTTATTTTTTTTACTTTAGAACGGCAAAACTTATATACATAATTCATTTGTTTTTTTCATTTTATTTTTTTCTTTTACTTTAGTTTCCTGTATATTTGTAAGTTTTATAGAACTATTTTTTCTAAAACATGTATTGTTTAAGCTATCCTAATAATATATGTAAGTCCCTACTATTGATACTACTCATTATCTTCTTGTTTTAACCAAGAACTGCTGTCTATACACCACAACTTGAATTTTTTTCATTTCTTTTTTTAATTTTAATTTTTTTAACCATTTTAATATTGAGTAAAGTAACCACCCACTACCTTATTAACCACAAGGTATGGTTATGCTTTTCCAGGTGTTTTAATATTGAGTAAAGTAACCACTCACTACCTTATTAACCGCACGGTGTGGTTATGCTTTTCCAGTTTTTTTAATCAATCATGGGCGGTTACCAATATTGGTATAATGCTTTTTCGTTGCACTTCAAATTAACATGTTACTGTTGTCATCATTTGTACAGATACCCACTACACGTCCAATATCTCTTAAGCTCGGAAGGCACAATGGAACTGCCTCCACTAAAATGGAGGATCGTGTCTTAGCCCACGACTTGTTAGAGATCATTGCAGCTCTCCAAAGTCTTCGCCTAAGACAAATGGTGGGAAACAATTCCGCTATCAAGAAATCCATTAAAAACGCTCAATCCAAATCACATTTGCGAGAATCTTCAATTGATAAAATTGCAGAAAAGTCAAGCAAAGTAAAAGTCAAACGTGCAGAAACCCGTGTTCAAGATAAGAAAAACAGTATATAGAACTCAAAAGAAATTCGAAATCTGCCAAATTTAATCTTTTTCAGGAAGAGAGCTTTTATACCTAATTTAATTGCTTCAGAAGGAATATTTTTGTAGTTAATTGTTTGTATCAATAATGGTCAATTACCAAAAGTAAGTTGTTATTAATATTAGTTAATTTCTTGTATCATTAATGGGCGGCTACATATAGTGGGCAGTTACCAATATTAGTGGGTGGTTACCAATATTAATTAATTTATGTATCATTAGTAGGCTGTTGTCTGTATTAGTTGGAAAAAAAATAATTTGTGTGTCAATAGTGGGTGGTTACTAATATTAGTAGGAGAAAACAACATAAAGTAAAATAAAAAAGATTCTCTAAAATAGAATATAAAATTAACATGATTCTAATTGAAGATTCAATTTACTTCTATTTTTATTATTACTAGTATTTGTTCTCGTGCGTTGCACGGTCAAATTTTGTTGACAAAATATAACGTAAGAAAATTAAACAATATAGATGCAATGTAATGAAAAAGTGGCATTTTTAGATAACAAAAATAAATATTTTGTTAACATTATTAAACTTTTTGGAAAACTCTATTATACACAACATTCATTGTTTCATTAATTGATTTCTCATTCTTAATTTCTTATTACATCTAAGTATTTTCATATCAACATGATTCACAACTCTAAACACTGCTATGTGGAACTACCCACGATTAAATATTGACTTCTTAAAGAGTACTCGAAAAAAGATTAATCTTGATTCTTATTAGTCATCGTGACTACAAATAATTAAAGTCTATAAATTAACATCAACTCTTATTAGTAGTCATATTTATAATGTCAAACAAGTTCGATATGTCTTCATATTACTTTTCTGATTCGTAGATGACTTCTAATATTGTAAAAGATATTTGGTGATGATCGTTTCGGTAAAGTTTAAAAAGAGAATAAAAAATGTAATTAGAAATTCATTGTTTATATATATATATATAAATCATTTGTATTGAAAAAATTGAAAATATCTTATCATATCAAGTATATCAAGAGCACCAGAAGCAGATATATTCTGAAAATATAATTCATTTACTTTTTATTTTTTTACTTTAGAACGGAAAAGCTTACATACACATTCATTTTTTTTTTCAATTTGTTTTACTTTAGTTTCTTGTATATTGGTAAGTTTAATAGAACTATTTTTTCTAAAACATGTACCGTTTAAATTATCCAATTAATATACGTAATTGCTCACTATTGATACTACTCATCATCTTCCTTTTTAACCCATTATTACTATTCTCTATATACTACACTTTGAATCTTATTTTTTTCATTTCTTTTTTTTTAAAACTTTAATTTTCTTTAACTGTTTTAATGTTGGATAAAGTAACCACCCACTACCATTAACCACAAAGTGTGGTTATGCTTTTATAGTTTTTTTATCAATCGTGCGCGGTTACCAATAGTGATAGGTTATGTAACCTACCAATCTGTAAGAATTAAAGTTAAAAAAATAAATAAAATAAAAACGATTCTATCAAACTGAATCTAAAACCAAATTAAATCTTTTCTAATTGAAGATTCAATTTTACTTCTTTTTTGTTGAATGGAGTAATTTATTGATCAATTGAACTACTTAGGTTGCACAGTAAAGAGACAATTATAAAATCAAGCGCCTCCTTCCATACATGTAGGGACAAAAATGTCCATAAAGAGAAAATTAAAAAAATATAATTAGAAAGGCATAGCTCATATACATAAATCATTTGTATTAAAAAAATTAAAAATACATGATCATACCAAATAGACCAAGAGTACTAGAAGAAGATATGTCCTGAAAATATAACACATTTTTTCTAACTTTAGAAAGGCATAGCTTGTATACATAATTCATTTTTTATTTTATTTTTTTCCTTTAATTTTCTATATATTAGTAAGTTTTATAGAACTATTTTTTTCCAAAACATGTATTGTTTAAACTGTACAACTAAGTTTTTTTTAACCATTACCGTTGTCTATATACCACAACTTGAATATTATTTTTTCATTTCTTTTTTAACTTTAATTTCTTTAACTGTTTTAGTATTGGTTAAAGTAACTGTCCACTATTTTATTAACCGCAAAGTGCGGTTGTTCTTTTACAATTTTTTCTTTTTATTAATAGTGGACAGTTACCAATAATGGTAGGTTGCGTAACCTACTAATATACAAAAATTAAAGTTAAAAAAATAAAGTAAAATAAAAAAAGTAAAATAAAAAAGATTATCTGAAATAGTATCTGAAACTAAATTGAAAATTTTCCAATTAAAGAGTCAATTTCACTTCTACTTTTATTAATATATAGATATAGATTTCTCTTAGTTAGGGATATAACCTTTCTATTAGAGACTGAAACTAAAAGGACCGGGATACTTTCATATGAATGCATACAAATGCCTACCTTTCAAACGTAGCACGTTTAAATCTGTTTCAAAATTATAGGAGGGTTGGTTTTTATTTGCTGGTAGAATAGATTTAATTTGGTTTCAGATTAATCTTTTTTTTTCCATTTTATTTTTTATACTTTAATTCCCTATATATTGGTAAGTTTTATAGAATTAATTTTTTTAAAACATGTATTGTTTAAAAGGATAGGGATGCGTTCACCTTTGAAAACATACAACTGCCTACCTTAAAAATAATGAGGGGGTACCAATTTCTTTTTCTAATTTTTCATCTTCAATGTTATCACGAGAGTATTGTAAAGCGCTAAAGAGATGTTCCCTAAACCCTAATTTGCAATGGAAAATTGTAAGATCTTGTTTCAATATACTCTTTAGACACCTTTTTATGGTACAATATATTCAGTAATAATACTTTTACAGTTAAGTTTTTGTATCAATAGTAGGCAGTTATCAATGGTAGGCGGTTACTAATAATAGTTAATTTTTTATACTTTTACAATTAATATTTTGTATCAATAGTGAGCTGTTATCAATAGTGAGTGGTTATCAATATTAGTTAATTTTCTATATCAATAATAGGCGTGTACTAATATTAGTGGGACAAAATAAAATAAACGAAAATAAAAAAAATTTTCTCAAATAGAATTTGAAACCAAATCGAATCTTTTCTAATTGAAGATTTTACTTCTACTTTTATTAATATATAGATATATATTGTCACTACAATTTTCAATTCAATGCTCATTTTACAAATTTTTTTACTACAAAATAATGCAGTAATTATCAAATAAGTATCTTACTTTATAAGTGAGAAGATAGAGGCACTTTAAAAGAAAGGGGCGGAAAAATGTGCACATTTCCTTTTAAGTTTCCCACACAAAAATATTTAAGCATACAGGTTTTTGAAAACAATAACTTTCACTCAACTCTATACCAATTTTAATAAACATTTCCTTCATGATAAAATCTTTAAACAACATGATAAGAATATTAGCAGCTATTAACATTTCTATTTTCATTTCAAAATGAGTAATTTTAAAGGGACATTAAAAATTGACATTCTTACTTGACACAAATTCATTGAATGGTTAATTATCACATGGTCGCTTTTCATTACCCAATGAAATTGTGTCACATCTATAATATTAATTTTTTATGTCACGTTTTCATGTCTCTTTAAAATTTTTGTTTCAATTCAAAATAGAGCAAAACAAAATAGGAAGGAAAGGCATAGATTTGTACAATACATTAAGTATATGTGACTGTAATTAATTTGGTGTAATTCCATTCTGGAATAGATATAGTTGGTTAACGAAGTTTCAATATCTAAAACAAAGTAAAATGTTATTAGCCCATCGATAAGAGGATATGAAGTTTAGTTGTGCAAGTGGACCGAGGAGTTTTCTAGTAAACCAGATCTGGTTCCTAGATAGGAGCTAGGTTTTGCTATGTGGCGCTAAATCAGCACCACCATGTCAAAAGAGCGGGCTCTGTAGGGGACATAAAAGAAAAATCCCCCTTTAACGAAGGAGGCCCCACCAATTATATCATAATCCAACGCCCCCCTTTTGATGCTTCAGTTCTTCCGTCTTCATTCATTTATATGAAATCCCTCACCTGCCAAAATCAACCGTGGAAAACTAGTTGACGGTATAGAATAGATCAGAAGTACATTTTAATCTTCGAAGCAAATTAGAAATTTCCCCATAATGGTCTTCTTATCTTTTTTATTTTCACGGATTGTGCTTTCGAGGCAGTAGACTTGTGTCTCACACACAGAAGGTTTTTCTTGGCCACTGGTCTTGGGTGGTCGTTTGTTGGGGGCTCTTTTGGCGACTGCTTTTCAAAGGTTGATTTTGGGGGTGAGGAGTTTTGTAGAAAGAGGGAGGAACGAAGAAGTGAATCAAAAAGGTTTCTCGCGCACAAAGAGTTCTTCTTGGTCGCTGGTCTTGGTTGATTGTTGGAGGCTCTTTTGGCGACTGGTTTTCGAAGGTCGATTTTGGGGGTGAAGGATTTCACCGGAAGAAGCGGGAGGGTGTGGGACGAAGAACTAAATCAAAAAGGGCGAATGGGAATTGAAATTCTTTTATGTCCACTGAGGTCCCATTTGTTTTCATGGTTTAGTCATTAGTGCCACATAGCTAGATCTGATTTAATAGCAAACCCCAGTGGACCAATGCCCTATAAATATCTAACATTAATTCTGTCCACATTCCTCATCCAATCCTATGGGAAAAAAATAAATTTCTACCATTCCAGAAAACATCTGCTAGCAACTGCCCTTGCCTTCTACTTCATTGGAACCTCACTGGGACAGGTTTTTCTGTTGGAACTGTGGCTGTCAGCCGAGCTTATGCTGCAGCAAGTGGGGCTATTGTGACACTGGTGGCGATTATTGCGATGCAGGGTGCAAGACCGGCCCTTGCTATGCTTCACCTAGTCCCAATGGAGTTAATGTAGCTGATATCATCATGACATGCGTTTTTTAATGGGATCGGTAGTCAAGCTACCAGGAGTTGTGCCGGAAAGGGATTCTTCACTTATTGATAATTTGATATTTTACACTACAATTTTCTCGTATAATGAAAAAATGAAAACAAGAATATTGCCCCAAAAAAATACAAACAAGAAGTTGAGGGACTAGAATGTAACGCTTTTTATCCGTTTGTCTTGTCAAAAACCCTCTCCAGGCAGCCAAAACAACCCCCACCCCCCTTAATGGCCGAACAGCAGCAAGAAATGGAAGCCCTCCGCCACTTGGAACTTCGCCTCCTCCGCTGCTCTCTGCCGCCTGACAATCCTTTACCTCCGCCACCACCCGAGATTCCCCTTTCTTCGCCATGTTCCCACCTCTATTCCCTCCTCGACGACGTCGTTACGCTGATAGAAGCTGGAAACTACCTCCGCGTCCTGTCCTCTCCGGCTTCTCAATCCATCTTTTCCCACGTCAAGTTCGTTTCTTCCGAGTCCGCTGGCCGGTTCTACTCGGACTTGCTTCCCGAGTGTGTTGACTTGTTCTTGAATGAAAGTGGCAATGGCCATTCTGACCCAGAGAGTTTGGAATTGAAGGGTTACAAAGTGCTGCTGGTGATGGCTATTGGTGTTTCGGCTTTACTTGCATTCATTCAGTGCAACATTACTGGGTCAGTCTGAGTTAAATCTCTCTCACGGCTTTGTTAATTTGCCATGTCTCTTTTGCCTTTTTCTATAATTTTTTTTTCGATTGAAAAAAAAAATCGAAAAAAAATTTTGTATATACCGAGTTCAAGTAATGTGAAAGCATGGAGCATTTTTTGGAGATTGAGGAACTGCAATCTTTCCGGGAGAAAGCTGTTTGAAATGAGCTTACTCTGTAATTCAATCAAAAACATGTCTGTTGTTGCCGTACTGTAGATATATCTTGCTATTTGAGGAAACATTGTTGTCGGATTTAAGGTTGAAAGTTAATAGATTTTTTGTAAGTGCGCTTCTGGTGTATCTTTGGATTTGATATTCGTGTGCCTGATAAATTTCTTCTTTTGTTATGTTCAGCTTGTGCTTTTTCAAACTATTGCATTTTAGTCACTTCCTGGATCCCTTTCCACCTTTTTCATTTTATTCCACAAAATTTCGTTTTAGTCACACCCTAGATATCTTTGCTTTGAATTTTCATGGATGCAACCTCATAGGTGGAAACATTACCCTTTTATACTCGTAAACTTCCCAAAGGGAAAAATCACCTTTTATATGTATACAAATTGAATAGAAAGAAATATTTCCCGTTAGATATAGAGCCAAAATATCTTAAGTTCGCTCTTTCACAATTTCCCTCTTCTAGCGACTTTCCAGAAGGGCGTAAGTTCTACCAAACGCGCCACACTTCATAACTTATGCATCTATTTTGCTCACGAAAACGAGCATGCTCCTTGCATATAACAGGCCATCGGAGGAGCTGCCTTGGATGCCACTTATGGCATTGTCTGCCTGGGAGGATGCAATAAAAGATAGTGATGTGAGGGAATGGGAAGCATGGGCACATAGGCAGCTAATGTCTGTTGGCTCCGACCTCCAGGGAAAATTCTCTTATCTGCAGGTACTGACATGTATTAGTCTTATAGTTGTTTATTCGTATAATGGACCTATCATAACTTTGCCTATTTCCGGATTATGAGCATATATATTTATTCACCTTTCTTGATGCTGGTATTGTTATTTTTGTGTTTATGTTGAATTCAGTATGATGATACTCTTCATTGCTCAATGTAATATTGAATGGGGTTGATAAAACAAGAGACTTGGTTTGGTTTATGCTTTAAAAACTGATGCATATATTTAAGCCATAGGATGGCTACTTATTTTAGGCATAAGCCAACCCAAACATGCTTTATGTTTATTATTTGTCATTAATCCTCTCCATTTTTAATCGTTTTGTCGTAGAAACGTAATCATGTTGTTGATTTGGTGGTGATGTGATCAGCTTATGAGTTATGATGTTTGTGTGGTATCATCCCATATCTAACTTAAATGTTTTCCATATCCTGCTTGGCAAGTTCCAAGATTTATTTGCATCCTTCATTATGCAAGTAGCTTTGATGTTTCATATGGCACAGTGTAGTGCTTGCCTCACTAATGTGATAAAACCCACATGAATTCTCTTTCTTTGTTAAAAGCCATATAGAGATAATTCCCCTCCCTCCCCGTCCCCCTTTGGTTTTAAGTTTGATATATGGGGATCCCTCATGATGGCTTTTCCGGTTATAGTTAAATTGTGGAGGGCGTGTAAGTTTTGTAGTTGGGGCCAGTATTTTAAAAGATATTGACATATTTCAAAAAGAGATTATAACCTTGAAGTAGGAATTTATTCTTTGTTTTATAATAATGTTGATGAAAGTGTTGGTGAACAACTGAACATCCTCTGAGAGCATGTGAGGAGGAGAGGTTATTTTCAAATGAGTAGGAATAGATACTCTTGAAAGCAGATATCAGCAAGGAAAGAATGGATTCTTGTTTGATATTTTACTTGAGCTTGAACTTATGGTAAACTTGGTGTTATCTGCTCAAAGGAAGACCAAGATACAGATCGAAAGGGTGGACAAATGATGTGTGCCTGATAACCTTTCTCTAGACTTAGCAGGGAGAGAATAATCATGGATATGGAAAGATTCCTCATATCAAGTAACATCCTTTAGATTCAACATCAATCAAGAAGAGACCTTGGGATGTTACTTAGGATTATTATTTAACTGAAAGATAATAAATAAAGCCTATATGTGCTGCACGTGACCCATGGTAAAAATTTCGTATAGGCTTGATTTTGCCTTCGCCTTCAATGGGGTCTATCAACTTCTCATTTCCGCTTGGATGTAAGAGGATTTTCTATGGGATTAAATGGGGCGACTCTATCCTCTTCGAATCAAATGTGGGAGGATTAGCAGTTGAATTGAAGGGTGTTTAACTTTTGGCTATTTGGTGTCATATCTATAATTACGGCATATTCAGAGTAGTTACTTTATAATGTATGGGATTATCCAAACATGCTCTTTAGTCATCTTATTTAGGAGGTCTGGCATTGCATATTTACTTCTCCATGAAGATAAGTCATATTGAAATTAGTATTTTTGAAAGGAGAAATTAGGCAAAACCAAGAAGAAAGTAGGTCTTGTCTTCTACTCTAACTAGAGTAGATAGTGAATATTTCTACCTCATCTCCAAGGATTATAGACATTCGATATCATTCTTGACATGTGGGTTACCATTTTTTTGGCTGAAAATTTGCTGCTTGATCTTTATTTATTTATCCACTTTCCCTTTTTTAATTTCGTTAATTTTCATGGCGCCTCTAAATAGATTAAAAAATTGGTGCTAAATTGTAATCGTAATACCAACTACAGCTTGTGTAAATAGAGTATTAAGTGCACTTTATAAGTGTCATTTCTTGATGTTTCACTTGAAATTATAGATTCTCTTGGTTACCATGGTTACTGTTCTTTCACTTGCAGTACTTTATTTTTGCAAAGACACTACTGATGAGATCAAAAGATTTGTTATTTCAAAGATCTATAACTTCCATTGGTGGAGTAAGATCTCCTGGTGGATGGCTAGACTTCTATTTTTGCAACAGAGATTGTTGGATGAGCGTTCTTCTTTTCTGTTTGATTTGTTGCAAGTCTTTATGCGTGAAAGCTTGTGCGATTTTGGATCCTTGGAGAAGGCAAAAAGTTACTGGGGCATTAATGTATTGGATGAAGATGTTCTGAACATACTATCAATGCTTCACTTGGAGATGGGGATCATTGAACTTTACTATGGAAGAGTAGATGCTTCCAGGTGAGTCCTCCTTGTATATTTTCTCTTGGTGAGTATGGTATGCATTTCTAGATGACATACTAGTTGCACAAGATTATGCATTATAACTGGGTCATATTGTTATTCTAACTTGTATTAATACACTAATTAAGGATCAAATTAGTGTAAATAATCAAGGGAAATATCTTGTGTGTTTAACTGATCCGGATCTTATCTATCTTGTTTGGTTGGGAAGGTATACATGTAGACTCTTGTCAGTAATGTGTAATTGTGATAGAAGCACTATAAAAGATAAGAATGATCAAATACTACCAAGTGGGCTTTGTTTATTAAAAAAAAAGAAAAAAAAAGCTTCGTCCAATGATATACTGGCTAGTGTCCCACTAATGAAAAGTATTGAAAACATGGGACACTTGTTAGTGCATCATTGTGTAGCAGGCATCTTTTAAAATCCCCACTGTAGGCATTTGATCAATTCTCATAGTCCCTCCGTCCCAAAAAGATTGTCTACTATTCCATGTTCGTTCGTCCGTCCAAAAAGGATAGTCTACTTACCATATTGAGCATGCATTTAATTTTTCATTTCCACATGTGCCCCTAATTAGTATTGTTATTTCAATGTATGGAAAGTATTTCAAACAATTAATGAAACATAAGAGTATATGTGGAAAAATAAGGTAAAATTTAATATTTCAACTATATTAACTATCGTTTCTTAGTCTATGTGAAAATAACTACTGGACTATCTTTCTGGGACGAAGGTAGTATTATAATAATAATAGCAATAGCAATAACAAAATAATAATAATAAGAATAACAACGACAGCAAGAATAACAATAACAAAAACAACAATATGATGATGATGAAGAAGAAGAAACAAGGCACTATGCCAAGATAATGAAAATGGTATCCGTTGCACCTTGACGGTTCTCCAGGATATCATCCTGTCAGAGATGACAAAAAATGATGAAATGAACTGAACGCTATCTTTCTTCGTCAACATGTCAAATCTTAAAAAGGATCTGATGGAGAGACGTCCCAAGTAATTCATGAAAATTGAATGATAAGATAATTAAGGCATTTTATGGTTAGATTTGACGTTGATAGAAGGTGGTTGTACTTTGGTGAGAAAGGTTTGGAATTTTTAGTTTCTGGCTCCAGTTAATCTGGGAAACAATTGCAAATTTCTGAGATAGGATTTTGGCTTTGAGTTGGGTGGCTTGGCTTTGAGTTGGGTGTCTTCTAGCTAGATATTAGATCATATGTTTATGAGATGGGTCTACGCGTAAGGTTGAACACTAGTTGCACGAGATAAATTCTGTCTGGCGTTTTATATTTCAGGGATTAATTTGTTTAAAAGATCAATTAGTAGTGCCTTCTCCATTATACTGACTTTGAGATAATATATTAGGCATAATATGGAAAGCAGGGGAAATTACAGAATACATGCCATATAACTCAAAAAGGAAAACTCTATTTAGACCTAAGTTGGCTCATCAAATGCCTTGCATCAATCTTTAGTCTCTCCATATTCAATTTAGACAGGGAGAACAATCAGGGTTGTTTTTACCTCCTGGACTATCTCGGATGGTGAAACGACTATTAGAGTCATCAAGATCCCGTAATGCATGTATCATTTCTTCTCTCCATGGTTTGAAAAGGTAAGGCGGAGGCTGGCCTAAAAGCGCGCCTGCCTCTGAGGCTCACTGTTGCTGCCTCAAGGTGGAAGTTTTCGAACGGTCTGCGATGAGGCGGACGCCTATTCCATAGAGGCTCTTGCCTCTGGGGCAGCGCCTCCATGCGAAGGAGGCTTAAGCCTCGAAATTGTCTCTTAAGCCTTGAAATCGAAAGACGATTTCGAGTTTTTTAAACCTTCAAGTTCATTGCAGCAGCAAGCCAGCAGCAGCTTTACCGTCGCGTGGTGGCATCTCCTGTTGAGTTCCCTTCCAGCTTCTATTTTTGGCTCTTGTCTCACCCATAGTCATCGGCTTTAGTGTGCAGAATTCGCAGAATTCATTTTCAGTCTTCTGTTTATGCTTTGTTGTGTTCTTTGTATTTAATATATATTATAATATTATAATATATTGATTTATGAAGTGCACACGTGATTGCATTCCCAACTGATAGTCTGTTGTACTTACCCACCCACCATTCTACACCACCTTTGTTGACTTTTTGTTGGGTCATTATTATTATTGTTTTTTTATCCTTATTTCTTTTCTTTATTTCTAAAGGCGTACATGTGACACTTGTTTTCATTTTTTTAGTGGATGTTTTAGAGATAAATGTGTTGCATATTCATATTTTTCATTATAGTATAAATATGTGATGAGGGGTATATTATCAAATTTAATTTATTCTTTGGGATATGTGAAAGGAAATACTCTTCCGATCTTTTTATTTTTTTATTACAAAATTTCCTACTCTTTCTCATTTCCAATCGAGGCTTACGCCTCAAAGCCCCTTGAAACTTACGCCTCGCCTCTGAAGGCAAAAACGCCTCGAGGTTTATTTCCGCCTATTCGAACTATGCTTCTCTCTTGCAGAGTGACAGTAAATGTACAAGCAAACTGTAAATAGTGATAATGCAATGAACTCATTTTGCTATTTGTAATGGCATTATGATTACAATTTAGTTATCCATCTATGGTATCTGTATGTGTAGTAGTAATTGCAGTCTCCTTCTAATGCCAGTTGGAGGAAATCCAGCTGAAGGATTCTTCTGATGCTATTTTGCATACCAACAAGGGTCTGATCTTTATTAGCATTGCTTCTACCTTTATAAAATTGTCTAAGGGGATGAAGTTGGAAAGAGAAAAATAAGAAGGCCTTCCAGAAACATTAATTTTAGAAGCCCCTTCTTTCAAAATTTCTTATATGTCCTTACCCGTCTTCTATCGCACCATTCGTGTTCGTTCTTTCATCCCCGAGACCCCACATGTCCAAACTGACCGGAGCAACCCATTTTTAATGGCTATAACCCAGCTACTTCGGCAATTACTAATATGTGATCTTAATTGATGCAAGATTTTTGCTTTTATGCCACTGATTCAGATGAGAAGTCCTGGTTGGAGGGGCAAGTATGGAGACTGCAGGCAAAAGACTTTGTGCGAGAAACTTTTGGACAGCCATGGAACGCACTGAAAACTCTGTGGTCCCGTTTTCCATTCATCACTAAGTCAGGGTTTAAATGGAATAATGTCACACAGAAGGGAAGGAGTTGGAGAAGGAGAGGGGACTTCGTGGGGGTGGAGGGGAGGGGTGGAGGGGAAGGGTGGATAGGTTGGGGGAGCTGCTCAATGGTGAACACCACAATTTTAGTAATGGAAATTATTAGAAATTTGACTTGGAAAGAAGGCCTTTCAAAAGAAAAGTATTTTGTGGGTGTTTGATTATCATTTTCATTTCCACATTATAATTTTATAACTATTCAACTACAACCACACATTTCATGCACTTTTTGGATCTCCACCACACATTTCACTTTATTGTAATTTTCTTATTATAATTCATCA
Organism: Nyctanthes arbor-tristis; assembly: GCA_963692815.1. NCBI lineage: Eukaryota > Viridiplantae > Streptophyta > Magnoliopsida > Lamiales > Oleaceae > Nyctanthes > Nyctanthes arbor-tristis. The sequence goes on from CAVNYN010270226.1 coordinate 45,048, forward strand.
CATAATGAGAGTCGAATGGCCACTTTATTTGGTTCCTTTTTGACTGTGGCTGCTGGGGGTTTTGTCGAAAATAGCCGCATCCTCTTTTCTTGAATTAATATGTCGTGCGTGTTAAAATTGCCTTGGAGGTGGCTTTTCACACAAGAAAAGGCACTTAGTTTGCTGCCCAAATATCATTCTGAAGAGGAAATACATTTGTTTAGGAACATCTTTTCTTTTTTTTTTTTCTTTTTTTTTTTTTGTGGGAGGGGAGAGGGGACGGAAAATTGTTTCGATTGGCCCAAGTCTTTTCTTGGCTCAACTTTCATTGCTCTCAGATGGCCCAAAAAACCTATTAGTTGACCTCTTTTTAAGTGATTCTGTTATCTCACAGTTCATTCATTCTCCATCACATTTGTTCTTAGGATGGTTGTCCGAAAAAATTGTATGTCATATAGCAAACTGCAGACTAACTATGTTCGATGGTGACAATCTTGTGTGTCAGGCTGCATATTGAATCAGCTGCCAAAGGGGGGGGGGAGGGGACGGAAAATTGTTTCGATTGGCCCAAGTCTTTTCTTGGCTCAACTTTCATTGCGCTCAGATGGCCAAAAAAACCTATTAGTTGACCTCTTTTTAAGTGATTCTGTTATCTCACATTTCATGCATTCTCCATCACATTTGTTCTTAG
>CAVNYN010270228.1:0-32790 GCA_963692815.1 Nyctanthes arbor-tristis
CGTTACTACTATAATAGACAGTACATATCCTAATTTTACTGGACATTGGAGATTCAACATATTTAAATGGAAGAGTAATTCTAGCAACTACGCTTGATATGGTTGACTTGGTTAATGAGTATATGGTTTCAAAGAATCAGTCTGATGTACGGAGTTATTTTAGTTACAAAGGAACCTGTCAGTTTGACGATGATCGTCAGTTGCTTGGTAAACTACACACACTAGAATTTTTAAATGGAATTAGGTGTTCAAGTGTTGTCGGTCATAAATTATGGCTAAAGGTCGGTGGGCCGGCTATGTTAATGTGAAACATTAACCATTCGTCGGCACTTAGAAATTTGAATTAGTTTTTTCCTCTTTTGTCTCCGTAAGGTTAGAATAACTAATAAGGAAATTATAGCACGGGAATTTCAAACAAAAGATATTTGAATTATAGTTTTCGTGTTCTTTACACTATCCATATGTAGATTGTAATTTTAATATTTCATTTCATGTATCTCACAGGGTTGTTTGAATATATATGGTTAAGTGCGTCAAATTTGTCATTTTATATTACGTTACATATGCTACATATTAAACGGAATTTATGTCTATTACTTGACAAAATATTTATGGTATTACCTTAAATGTATAATAATTAATATAAAAATATGATATATTTTAAGGTTTCTTATTCAATGTCTGTTTTCGTTTGTCATGGGTGTATCATTAATAATAATAATAATAATAATAATAATAATAATAATAATAGATTTAACTATTATCGATTTGTCAATACTTATGTGGTATGATGATATTCAAGTGGGTTTCTCACACCCTCCACTATGATTCAATTCTCATCCACTGCAATCCTTCTATAGTAGTAAAAAAATTATAATCAATTTAAAAAAAAACTTTATGTTTTCCTTTTTTTTGTAAATAAATTTATCATAAATCTGTTAATTGTTAACCTAATTATTAATTTACTCATGTCATAATTTTGGCACCGTCTGGATTCAAGCTTTTATTCTTCTAGTATCAAATACGTGCCTTGCACGTGATTTGTAACTTATAGTTAATTTCATGAATTAATAATTTTTATCTATATCTAGTGAAGTGGTTTTATTTCTGCAACTATTGTTTAGAAAATGAAAAGTAATCAACTAAATAACAAATCGATATAAAAATTAAAGATGATTTAATCTAGGTAATAATTTTTAACCACTATAGAGGCGAAACCAAAAGATAATTTTTTCAGTGAGTAAGATGCACCATGCATGGTATTAATCTAAATTCATCATCAATAAAAAATAAATAGAAAATACCAATTAAAAAAATCATTAAGGCAAAATAATCTAGGTAACTATTACAGCTCATATTGTAATGCTTGAGAAATTATTAAGTCAACAATAAAATACTAGTTAATTCACACGTACGTTGCACGAGAAAAATAATCTTAAAACAAACAAAAGCAAGTAGCCAAAAAAGAATTAAAAAAACATTCCATTGTCTACAAAATGAACTCCAAAATTCGGTAGAAGAAATAGCTATTTAAAAATATAAAACATTCAAATATATATATATATATAAAGCATTCAATGATCTCACGCCACATGAATATCAGCGGGATAATTCTATCAAAGGCGTGTGGCGGGAGATCATTTTTAACTTTTCGAAAGTTTTGTTACAAAACTTTCCACTCATGTGGCATGCATGGATACATGTTATGTGGATTTGAAATACAAATGACTTTGATTTGAAATACATATAGCTTACGTCTCTACACGCCACATGGGTGGGAGGTTTCTTAACAAAAATTTCAAGAAGTTTTTGAAAATCTTACTCTAAAAGCATTCAACAAATTAAAAAATCTCAAACATACGGGGAAAGAGACGATTGAGTACCGCTAAAGGGAAAATGATCTAGCAATCCAGAATGCCTGAATAAGAAAAAACATTTACAAAGAAACTGGATTCCTTAAAGCACATTCAACAAAAAACAACTGCAAATCATTATAGAAAGAAAATGTACAATTTCAGTAATAAATATGTTCTAAAAACGCCTACACAAAAACGGCTAATAATAATCAAATTCCTTTACCTAACAGGCATTTGAATTTGAGCATATAAAGTTAGAATTTTTCCAAGGATTTTGGTACTTGACTTCCATTGCTAGCTATAACTTGGCTGGGCCTGGGACAATGGTCAGCCGGCCAGTTAAGAACAAATTTCACTGTTCATAGAATTAGTGAAACAGAAAGCATAACAATCACAACTCCTGACTTAAACTGGCATATTTACTTACCCAAGTGTTCAAGCACTGAATCATATTTGCTTGAACACCTCCAAATTGCAAGACCTTTATATACAAAATGAATCTAGAAGACAATTTAAAGAAGAAAAATATTCATAGAGTAGAATCATCTAACTATAATAATATATAGAAATTATATAAGCATATCAAGTCTTGCACTTTAAACTTCAACAAATGAGGATAAATTGCATTAAACTGAGTTACCATCACACTTCATGATTTTGTTCACCCACCCACTATGGGCGAGGTTACACTGCTCACTTCTAACGTGACACACACATGGCCAGACGTGGCGCACACATGGCCGCCATTTGTGTTGGCCATGTGTGTGCCACGTCAGAAGTGGGTGGTGTAACCTCACCCACGGTGGATGGGTGAACGAGACTCTCACACTTCTGTCCTCTCAAAATATTCTCTCCCCCTGCGCTATGCCAAGAAGGGTTCCAAGTATTGCCCAATAAATGGAACCAATTAATTAATACTAAAATGGGTTTTTAAAGTTCTAATTAATTTCATTCAATTTAATTGAAATGTTAATAATTAAAAATAAGTAAGGGCAAACGAGGGATTAACAAATGTGTAGGGGCAAAAATGTCCAAAAATGTTTCTTCCATATATACTCTTTTATATAATAAATAATAAAAATAATAATAATAATAATATATAGTGTAGTATGGTTGAAAAATCAACAATTTTAGTTTCTATGCTGTAAATACGTGGGTTATCTAGACTCTAGTCATAATGTATCCTGCCTAACTACATTTTACTGGTGTAAGATGTAACGTGACCTAGATGTGTCTAGCTCGGGTATGAATGCAGAACTAAATAACACTAGAATGATTACGCAGAAACCCAACTGGGAAAAACTGCGGGCACCCTTGTCACGGGACAAACAAATCCACCAATTAAGAGACGACGCTCTTCCGATCTAAAGAATAAAACGTGCTATCACAATAGACACTAAATATGCAAAAGGTAAACTTATAAAAGACTCCTTCTTTACGCCTTTTGACAATGAGCCCAACTCTCGTTGCTCCTTCTTCCTCCCGCGCGCCTCACGGAATGTTCATCAAACTCCTAAAGATCTCCCGAACTAATCCTGAGATGACTTGACCTCCTAAACTCCTTTGAACAGATCGGAAGGATATGTCCCTTGCACTAATGTGGTCACCTACCACGTACTTGAAGGGTATGCCAAACTCAAATACAGTTGAACTATAAAGTTCGAATTTGCAAGACAAGGTCTCACGGTAAAAGGCAGTGTTTTGTGTCTTCTCTTTTTCGGTCGAGCACTTACGAATATTGCACAGATTTATTTCTTGCTTCAATTCAGCTTTTACTCGCCTTGCTCGCCCTTTAACCTACAAAAGAGAATGTAAATATATAGGCACGTCTTCGAGTTGTTGTGAAAAAAAGCCTCCAACGTTATCTTGCACATGTAGGAGAATAAGGAAAGTTGGAATAGATAATTACCATAAACTCAAACTTACCTAATTCTAAATGGACTCTATATGTGCCTAATTAAGACTTCTAGTTAAATATGGTACACTTAATTCAACTAGGAAGCATTAATACCTTGCATGTATAAAATTCTTATGCCTCAAGATAAGTACACACGCCACAACTTAACTTCCAGCTCAAGACATCTCAATTTGCATGTTAAAAATAATATTATTCGTGAAAGAATATCATGCAATAAATCGTGACAAATTAAAACAATGTTTGACACTTTAGACAAAAATTAGTAATGCCAAGATATAGGATTTTTTATACTAACATATTCTAACAAAAAAAAATGCTATTAAAAAAATATAAAAACATAGTAATTCTTGCAGATCCGAACATACACTTGATTCCCCCAAAAAAAATGAAAAAAAAAATATAAAAATATACCAACCGCTATTTGGGTGGTTTGTTCCAATAATTGGCGTACTGCTTCATATACATCTTCACTGTGACCATAGCTTATAGTGCGCAGTCTTTGCTACATTGGACAAAGAAATCGCAAAACACAATACAAAATGAGAACACGGCAAAGTAAACACCATATAGAAGTCAACAACCAGAGGGGAAAAAAAAAAACAAAACGAACAAACGAACTTTTTTTTCCCTTTCAATCTTATGCACAGGGAGGGGATTGATTGTAGTCAAGAATTGTTTGATCATGTTGCTATCACAAATATAGACAAAAAGGGATCAATTGAGATGTTGATTCAAATTTGAAAACTTAAATATCACAATATGTTGCTTGATCATGTTGAATCAAGTTTAATACTCCAACTAGAAGTCCCATTTTAAATCAAGTTTCTTTCGATTGAAAGAGTTAAAATAAGAATATTGATCTAATTTTATTTCTCAAGTTATGCAATTGTTATAAAGATGGAGTTCTAACAAGTCACAAGAACATTCAGTTTATTTATTAACCAAGATGTAAAAGCATGATAAACATTTCGGTGCTACATCCTATAAGCGGGGGTGGAGGAGGACGGACTGCAAAGTGCATCCAGAACTGACACCACTCTGGTATGTCTGGATTGTCAGGTTGTTCTAAACATGGCCCGCCAGACTTTACCACCCAATGACAAAAGTCATGACATCTACCTTCGATGTTTTTAGTATAAACCCCTTCCGATCTCCCAACCAAATGAGGTCACAAAAGTACAGTAAAACTTGGTTCTTCCAAAAAAGTTTGGAGTGAACCAAAAGAGGAAGCTTTGGCCGAATGAAAGCACATGGGTTCCAAGATCATCCTCGCCAGAAAAACAATGTGCTGTAATTTTTTCATTGTACATTTGACTTTCAATTACGACGACTGTTTTTGATTCTGACACAACAAAGGACAAGGCAAAGTATAATATAAGCTTAGCCAAGAAACCCATATTTCTGTTCCTTTTTTCCCTTGATGAATCCGCTGCTTTTATAAAAGAGAGGGCCTTGGTTCTGAATTGATTTTGAGAATTATGGTAGCTGTAATCACTCATCCTAATTATATATGCTCATTTGCTTTTTCATAAAGAATAAGAAAACATATTAGAAAGGTAAATTTTACAACTGATTTTTCTAATCTATCCTTATTTAATGAGCATTGACCAAAATTATAGTTATAGTTAGATAAATTAAATAATGTTATGTTGGTAAAAGAACAATTAAATATTACTCAATTTAGAAACAAGCATATATATGTGGGATGGATGTACTATTATTTATGAATTATTAGTCAATCAACGTTGACCATTAATTGGCAAGTACAATACTAATATATATAAATTAATTAAATTAACTCAATATATTAATTTTTTTAAAGTACAATTAAAAATGCAACCCAGACATGTTTTACTGAATAATAATCCATACTAATTAAGAGAATTAAGTCTCGATACCTTCGATTTTCCAGCCCTTTTTATTTGGTAAATCTTGCCCTAGTTGTTCCTCTTTTTTTTTTAACAAAAACTTCGGTGAAGGGACATAGAGAATATTTAAACCCGAGACAGTTGAATTTAACACTCAAGCCTCAATCACTTTGCCTATTTTCTTTTTGTTAGACTTTTTCACTAATAAATTAAAATATCAAATATGAAAAGTCAATTTCAAAACAAACCCTAATCCATCTTAATTCATTACAGGGGAGGCGTATCTGACCAGAACTTGATTCAAACGGGTACAAGCCGCATTACAGAGGAGGCGTATCTGACCAGAACATTTGATAATATTGTACATTTGCCATTGAATTTATATTTTCGAATGTTGAATATATTATAGTAATAGATTTTCCATTATTGCATATGTACGAGAGATTATATGTAAGAATATATATTGTCTTCTGAACGATCTTGAGTTTCATGATTACTAAGTCAATTAATCTCATTGATTCAAGTAATGTATATTTTTGTTTTTATATTTTCTATAGAAGTGTAAATGTTGTAAATTTATTATACAACTGTCTAATGATATATTTTAATAAGTTTTTTGCAGGGGTGGTTTAACTAGTAGCAAATAAATCAACAATACACACCCCAATACAAACCTATACATGTGATTACAAACTACAATTAACATAGAAAAACCCCTATATAAGGGGAATCAATTATATGATGCCCATGTGTTGTTGTTATTGTTATTATTGTTACTAGAATTCTCGCCCGTTCGTTACACAAGGAGAACAACAGCAATAAGAAAATTCAACATTAACATGTACTTAGTCTCAATCAAACATATATTAAATATAATAAAAATAATATACAGTTGATTTAGAAGTCGAACTTAGTTCCGATTTAATACCATGTAATATATAGTATGTTAATGGTGCCATACGATGCATTGAGGTACACTACATAAAAAATCACAAGAGATCATTTGGTGTTATATATCTACCGTTAGATCAATTTCAAAATAAAATAATAATGGTAAGAAAAACTAATGAAAAAAATTTGTCTAATCAAATCAACAACCAATTATATTGCATCGATGTGTGTAACAAATTAAAGCTTTAAAGGGAACACAAAATAGAGAATAAAAAATTAATATAAACTCCTAATCAGAATAAATTTCAGTGAAATTTATTTGTTATAAATTTCTTTAAGAAAGAGATTCTTAATTATATAAAAAATTACCCATTTTTTAAGGAAGAAAGTTTATGAAAGCTATTTTAATATTTAAGTTATTTTATCAGAAAGTAGGGAAAAAATTAAAAAAATGTAAAACAAATATTAATTATTACCCAATATAATCAGAATAAAACTGGTAATTATCCAAAGAGAATCCTGTAAATTTCTTTAGGAAGATATTATTAATTATCAAAAACATAGATAATAAAATAAAAACAGAAAATAGGGAAAATTTTTTAAAAAAATATAAAACTAATTTAATTGTTATCCAATACAATCAAAATGAAACTCATAATTATCCAAAGAGATTCCTATGAATTTCTCTAAGAATATATTCTTAATTAGCTAAAAAAATGGATAATAAAGAAAAAAACAGAAAGTAGGGAAAAATTAAAAAAAATATAAAAGAAATTTAATTGTTGTCTACCGACGACGTCATCAGTATTCTTATGACGTCACCAGTATTCTTATGATGCCAAACCAGTGGCAGGAAATGACAAAGCTAGACAACTTCTCTTATTATTAATATATAGCTTGTTATTTTTTTTTAAATGGTGAAGATATGCACCCACATGTGACATAACTTTTACAATAAATAATATATACTCTCCGTTCTAAAAAGATAGTCCAGTATTCTATTTTTGTCCATCCCCAAAAGATAGTCAAGTTGCTATATCAGACGTGTATTGAATTTTTTGTTTTCATGTTTACCCCTATTTAATTAACAAATGTAAATTATCTGGGTACACATAAATCTATATATTAATTAAATGAAAGGAGCTTAGTACCTTTGAACCACAGTTTTTCCGTTAAAAAAATTGTTAAGTAAGGGTTTTTTTAGACATTTTGTTTCAGATCGGAAGAGCACACGTCGGTATTCTGAATTTTTCAATTTTTTATTCACTTTTGTCTTATCCATTTACCATTTTGAAATAAGATTCACTATTAAATTTAATAATTAATAGATAATTATTATCATTTAATTGTTTAAATTATAGATAAATTTGATTATCCAATTATCTAACATTTCTTGAAATTTGTAGTTTATAAATTAATAGAAATTAAACATATATATCGTTAGTTTAAGTTAATTGAAAATTATAATTGTAATTTTTTTAATTTTTCTCAGTATAAATAAATATTAATAATTAAGACAATTTTATATATGACTACTTTTATGCATTATTAATTTGTATATCTTCATGCTATCTGACTTTATTAGTTTCGAATAAGAAACATTTTCACATTACACGTAACTGCTCAACTAGCAATTATTTCATACGGTTCCATTTATCTAAATTAGTGTAAAAAATAAAATTATATTTATTTGAGTTAACGATGACAACCAGGTTAAAATTTATTGCAAGCTATAGTTACCTTAAGATGATAAGAAAAAAATTACACTATTGTTTAGTTGATATTAAAATTTAATTATTCTTTATTAGGTAACGTAACCTTAAAAAATTTCACCATAAAAAATATATATATACATATAACTTCATATTATTTATTTTTCTAAATAATTTAATATATATTCTTCTCGTGCAACGCACGGGTGAGAATATAAGTTTAGGGAAAAGAGTTGTGCGAATTTCAATCGACACATTTTAATAGACATGGACCAGTGAAAACTTATGAAAACTTAAAAGGAATTTTAATAAACACATTTTATATTCATTTCACTAATAACTAGTATTTCACCCGTGCGTTGCACGGGAGATTGTCTCATCAAATAATAAATAAATTTTATGTCGTAATATTATTTATGATGAAAAGTTCTGATGACTGCCGCGTAATGTATTAATCACGTTTCATATATCACATTGTTATTATAAAGCAATGGACCTATGTAATGTAATATAATTATATTATTATGTTAAACTCTAGATATACTAATCTTATACTGCACCACACATATTAAATGATGGTCTTTCTATAGTACTTCTAATATGTCTGACATAGTGTTTGATATTTAGTTAAAATTTATTTAATCAACTAAGAATATTACAAACTAAAGACGTAAGAAAAATATCACATATATAATAATAATAATAATAATAATAATGTAATTCAGGAAAATATAATAAGACAATTAAAATATTAATGATTAAGTTAATTATAATGTAAAAATACACAAGCAGTGTCAAATGACAAAAGAATAATAAAGATGGACTAATACAAATTACGAAGCACTTCCTTGTACACTACATTTACAATGGATTTGCTTGGACAGCCAGTGTGCTCACAGATAAATATCTTCAGACCTGCCAACTGGTAACTCTAGACACAGCAATATAAAATTGTCCATTAGCAAAGACCGGCTTCGGCGAAAAATACCCACATGAGAAAGCGACTAACCTACGATCTTGTTGATTGTCATTGCATAAGAGACCAACAACGGGAACTGTCTTCTTTGAAATGTAAAAGGCAACCTCGTTTCAGACGGTGTCAGATAAAGTCTCGGAATAAAAAAAATTTTCCCCTGTGTTTGACCCCAATAAAATCTTAGCTTCAATTACATGACTCCCAAGTCGAGTTACTAAAAGCCCAGTACCATTACAGAGTCCAACCTTTAATCTCAGTTCATGGTTTGAGACATCGGAAATCATCTTATCCCATTTAAAAAGTTTGTTGTGTGGAGATCTTGCATAAACTCACTATTAGAATCTGACTTACAAACAGAATCAGAACTTAGATAGTCTTTAACTCAGTTTGATTCTGCGAAACCATGGACTTGTTCACTTTATCAACAACATCATTAGTAAGGCCTAAGACAGCTCTACCCTTTAAATAAGGGTCCCATCTATTAACTTGGAAGTCAGGATATGTGTTGTTGACAATTGATGCAACGGGATCACCTGAAGATCTGAGCAGCAGATCATCTGGTATATCTGTCACAGCATGGCCTCCATTATCATCACCAATAGTACCATCTCCTATGCCTAAAATCCAATCTGAGAATGCCTTCAGCCCTAAGCTCTCCTCAGCATTTTCAACTCGAAGAAGTCTCATATTCTTGGTCAGTTTCAAAACTTTGCAGTGACACCACAGATCAGATGAATTAATGGCAAGATATACTATATCTTGTAGACTACCTTTCGGAATAACACACAGTATTTGTCTAAAATTCCCACCAAATACTACTGTCTTACTTTCAAAAGGTTGATCATTACTAAGTGGATTACTGTCTGATAGAATATTACGCATTGTCCTATCAAGTGCTTTGAAACAATGCATGTGCATCATAGGAGCTTCATTCCATATAGTAAGCTTTGTCTTAGATATCAAAGCTGCCAATGGACTTCCAGGTGAAATGTTGCATGTAGAGTTCTTATATGGATTAAGACGGAATAGGGAATCTTGAATGCCCAGTCTGACCACCCAGAAGAAAAAGAAATGCAATTCCACTTGAAGCTACATTGAGTACTATCTTCCTTTTTTATCTTAGTGCTGCTGGCACGGTATTCCAAATGAAGTTTTACCCATTCTACCAGGGCTATATACAAAAAACATACTGCCAGTATCGCTGCTAACAGAACGCATAATTGTATCACAAACACTATGCCGCTCCTCTGTCAGCTTTGGAAGCAACAGTGAATGCTGTTCAGCTAAAGCCACTCTGTCATGTCTAACTTCCTCATCTATTAAACTATTAATATTACTCTCAATAAACCTCATTTGGAAAAAGGCATGGTGGGAAAATCACGCAAATTCTTCCCTTTTTCAGAGTAGATAACGCTTCTACTTCCACAAGTGCGTGATTCTGTATTTCCTCATATGTTAACTGAAGCTGTACTCACATTGAAAAAAAAAGAATTAATAATATGAAATCAAATTCTTTGAGGTAATCTATATACATAGCACGATAAAAAAGTAGAAAAGGAAGGAAAATACACAACAATTTAGATTACCTGGGTTTCCCAAAACATTTCGCTGATTGTAGAGAATATCATTAGGCAAATTGTGCCAACAGTTTCCCAAATGTACTCCGGTCACGATAAGCATTTTGATAATAATAAAGTGGTAAATAGATTCCGCAAAGAATGAGTCGATTCCCAGTGACTCGCTTCTATAATAGCATCTATCTACTCTCGATCATCGTCGAGAAGGCCTCACGCATAACAGGTGTCCCTGAACGTTTCGTATTGAACTCCATCATAAAACTTCAGCTCTTCAAAACTTGTAGCCCCACGAACTACATTGAGAAGGGTTCTCAAATAGTACTTTTCACCTGACCCTGGGTGAATAAAATAAACCCTTCCAACAGCGAACTGTTGTTTCCTTGGTACCCATTCTCTTGTAGCTCTCTTCTAAACAAATTTCATAGGGAACTCTGTATATGTTAAGGTCCATGCTTGAGGATATCTTTTATTTGCCTCCATCCATGCGAGAAATTTACTCTGATTTACAGACAATCGAGTTACAACCTCATCTATCTGATCATTTGGAGAATAAAAAATGTCATGTTCGTCCAGAAGATGGAATCCCAATCTCTCGGCAGATATATCTCTATAATGGAGGTTAAAACCGAAAATCTTCCAAGCAGCATCACAAGCAAAAATGTACCGACAGTCGTAGTACATATCAATTTCATCAATGTCACCCTTAGAAACCTTGTCAATGTTTTGGTAAAAAGTGACTATGACTCGGTCATGGCCCTTATTTGCGCCACTCAACATTAATATGAGCTTCATATTTCATTGGTAGATACTTGTTATGGGGATGACAAATCAATTATCAAGATGAGCCCCATTTTTTTCAATAGTCCTCCCATCAGTTCGTCGCCGATAAACAAGGTATCCACTTTCATCGACAGCTGTATTCTCAACAAACTTCTCTGGGAAATGTTTCGAATAGCGTCCTTTAACCATGCAAGTAGATTTTTTATTCAAATGTTCACATGGGCCGTGAACCATCAAATCCTTGACTAGTTGATAATATTTTGCATCCGGCCTCCTGTCTGGAATTTCTGTAGATATCACTCTATCAATATCAGTCGGAGGGATCCAGATCTGCTGTCCCCAAATCCCGTCTCGCTCGCTGTCCCCCCAATTAAATCCTTACACGTGTTTAATTAATTAATTAATTAATATTTGATTAACTAAGAAAATGCTGACTTGTAAATTAAATAAATACGTGTAAGGATTTTATTGGACGGACAGCAAGCGAGACAGGGTTTGGGGACAGCAGATCCGGACTCCAGTCAGAGTCGATAGCTTGTCTTTTTGAGACAACAATAACAGTAAATGGGCATGGGGCAATCCCCATTTCTTGAATTCAATTGTATAAATCACTGCCAACAAAATAATGATAAGTCATATTTAAAAATAATAGTTGTATAGAAAAGTTAAATAAAAAAATAAGGAAATAATTGAAATATTATAAGTATTAAAATCACCAGCTTGGATATCACCAAAATTTTATTTTAAGATCCCAGATAAGCTCATCAAGTTTAACCTTAAAAACACGACAAATAATATCCAACCGATCTTCCAGACCTCTATCATTCACAAAATGGGTAATTTCAGGCCACTTAGGGTTATACGTGAAGGTCACAAATAGATCTAGAGAACTGGCCCATCTACAAATTGCCATTGCATCCTGATAATTTTGCATTGTATTTTGGGCACCGCCTGTAAATGATCCTGGCAAGACAACACGCTTCCCAAGTCTCGAGCCATCTGTCTCACCTCTTTCCACTGTATTAGTTAAAGCCTTATACAATTCACAATGTAGTTCTTTCTGATGCGACCGTATAAATGTTAATCTATTCGACTCTACCATGTGTACCCATCAACTAAAAATTGTTGGAACAATCTCTTAGATTTTAAAATATACGGTGATTCATCACTCTTCTCCTGTAACCTGTAAGCAAAGTACTATTTCAAAGAGACGGTCTTTCATCCTGTAGATCTTGTCAAAACAACTCCACTTCTACCCATATCTATTCTATACCCATCTTGGCCATAGGGAAATAACAGCGGATACTGAAGTGATAGGTTCAAAGGATAAAGCTCATTGATACGATGCAGTTCACCTGTCTGAGTCTCTACAATAATGTCATGCGATCTAGGCGAAGTAGCAAAATCACCTTCAATTATTGCACCCACTTCATTCTATTCAGGAAGGCTGCATTCCCTAGCATCTTTGCTCATTTTAGCAATAAGCTTCAACCTAATAATGGGCACCTCAGCCTGATTAAATCTCTCTAGTAGTCGTGAACAACTGAACCATTATATTATCTTGATCCAACGTTTTTTTAAGCGAAGCAACTATATCAAGTCTTAAATTATTAGAACCAGCAATGTTCCTTCAAACACAACCAAATTAAATAAAAATATTAAACACCATAATGATCAACTTATAAGTAATAGCTTGAATAAAGTATTTAACAGTTTAGGTCATTACTTAACAGCATTCATCCTATTAGAAATTTCATTAGCTAGATCAGTAATGTACATCTTGGTAAATTTAGGAATACCTCTATTCGGCGGCAACAGACTACCAATCTTATGATAGTTCTGACCGTTCAATCTAAAAATGGGCGGTGTAGATCTAGTATTTAAAGTCCTGTCAACATTTCCACCCATTGAAGTAAAAGAGAACATACTATTGTACGAACGTAGATTATCAACAAAATGTTTACTCTTCTCATCTCCACCAAACAACAAATTGTTGAGAACAATAGGAGGTTCTTTTATTTTTGGAAGTACTACATTTCCATGCATACAATACAAAGGAAATTTTGGCCGCTTACTGTTGAAGTGTTTCAAAATGCGTTCAGCGGACCAAAATATAGCACCATGGTGCTCACGCACACAAGTAGAATTCCCAATGTCATAATATTCTGCATTAAAAGTAAGTACTATTACAATGACGTACAATTGTTGGATAAAATCGCCAACACTTATAATAAAATAATTTAATACGTTGTTAAGCATTAAATTAACATCGAGGTGCCAAATTTGTACATTCAATATCCTCACCATCTGAAACTTCACTATCTTGTTCACTAAAAAGACCTTGATCAAAACCGCTTACATCACGGTTGACTGCAGGTGAACCCAGATACATACAATATTTAACCACTTAAAAACGAAAGGCACAAATATATTTGTCGCATAAAATATGATGACTAAATACTCACTCTTATTGGAATCACGTTCAATATTATCAGAACCTATAACACTCGTAGGACCAGATGGGGTACCATGAAACAATTGGCTAGATGAGGCATTCAATAGAAAACCATGGTTATCAGTAGCACTGCTGTCGATCATTCTAAAGCTAAGTCCAACGCTCTCAAAATCACAATCACTTGACTGGTGGCTGGAAGCAACTACAACATTGAAACAAACAATTAAAAATTAAAATACAAAACTAAAACTACCTGATCATTGAAAACCTAAAATAATACAAAATTAATAGTTTCATTCCATTTGTCAAGTCAGTTAATAATGTCCTCGTGCTGTTAGCTGACAAACGATTAAATAGACTATTTAACATAAAAACATTATGTGATGATGCAGACACAAGACCACGTGATCTCTTATTACCACTACCGCACATGTCCACTACAAAGGATATATATGTGGAAACAGTAAAAAAAATAATAATAATAAATTAATAAACAAACCATAACTAAACAATAAAAGACACACTTGACAAAATAAAGGAATTATACTTACGGCTATTCTCATCACGAGGCCTTCCACGGCCACCAGATATTAAGGTACTCTTTGTTAATTTCCTCATTTAAGAGAATGAGTTACGCCCCTTTAAAAAAACACAAAAGAAAAATAACAGACGAAAGCAATGTGACTCTAATATGAGTACTAGAGCATAACAGCAAATGGTAAATCAAGAAAATATAAAACAAATATAGCGAGTTTAGTTTGGTTATAAAATAAAAGAAATTAAATATACCACATTATAATAGGTAAAGTTAGACATAAGATTTCAATGCAGTAGGATTCTAATACATTATTTAAAAATTTACAAAGCACAAAAATAATTAAGACATAATATTCAAATGAAGAGCAAAAGACATCAATGAGAAACGTAAATTTGGTTTCGAGCATATTCCATTATTTCAATAATGACGTAAGTATACAGATAAATAATAATAGACACCAAAATAAAGAAAATATAATGTACAATTCCTTAATGGAGGCACGGAACCGCTGAACATACCTATAAGAAAGAGACGATCAATCATAATCAATTGGCACAATCAATTGGCAAAATGCAGAGTGGCATAAAATAAACTTCTTAGAATATAAGTTTAATGTATTTATATAATAATATTGAGTGTATCTCACAACTCAACTTAAAGACAAAATATAAAGAAAGAGTATAAATATTCAAAGAACAATCTAAAAAATCAATTGCACTAATCACATGAATGATAGAGGATAATCTTTTTTTTTTTTTTAAAGGGAATTTTCATTCATAAATCAACCTGTCCAGTTAGAGATACAATCAGTGAGAAAATAAGGGACACAATCATACAAAAACCTATTATCATTCAAAGTAACAGCATAAGCAGCAAAATTGTAGGCCATCATATTCTGATCTCTCGGTATATGACGACAAGAGCCACATTCGCCACTAATAATTCTCTCACGAATATCTCAGATAATAGGTGTAATCAGCATATCTCGTTCTTCATCCCCAAGCCTCTAAACAATCGTCAAGTTGTTAAATTCCACTCGCTTGAGTTTGAGATGATAGCGCTCCGCAAACGCCAAGCCTTCCTTCACTACCAATGCCTCCGCTTCCTCCGGTGAAGCTTCTCCGCATCGTTTAACCGCAATACACCATAACAAGCCCCTGGTCATCCTTCACAACACATCCAGCTCCAACATTCCGTCTTTTTCCCTAACTGCGGCATCTGTATACAGAGTCAGACCCTTGCTGGTTCCATTTGTATTATTCCATTCATGACATCATGCTTAGGAACTCGACAGCCCAGTCTACCATGCATTGCTTGATAATCCATAAGAATAATCCAAATAGCTTTAGTAATTCACCCCGCTATTTGTGATCTCCCTCCATTGTTCAGTCAGTTCCGCGTAATCCACATCACTTGTAACGATCCGCTCTACTTTGGCACGATATTGTCTGCTTTGGGCCTAGCTCGCACAGTTTTGCTATTAGACTCTCACCCAAAAGGCCTCATGTCAGTTGAAGTGAGTCTCTTAGCATATAAATTGGTCACATTTTCTCTACCTAAGTAATGTGGGATTGAGACAGTCACAACCACACCCCACTTAAGGGGACCCAATGTCCTCATTGACCACACTTCTGGTTGAGCTTTCCTCTGATACTATCTGTAACGACCTGCTCCACTTTGGCATAATATTGTCCGCTTTGGGCCAAGCCCACACAGTTTTGCTCCTAGGTTCTTACCCGAAAGTCCTCATGTTAGTTGGAGTGGGTCTCTTAGCTTATAAAGAGATCTCTATTTCTCTACCCAAGTGATGCGAGATTGAGACTGTCATAATCACCCCACCTAAGGGGGCCCAACGTCCTCGTTGGCATGATACCATCTGCTCTGCTCTGATACCATCTGTAACGATCCGATTAGGCTCTGCTCTGATACCATCTGTAACGATCCGCTCTACTTTGGCATGATATTATCTGCTTTGGGCTTAGCTTCCATAGTTTTGCTATTAAGCTCTCACCTAAAAGGCCTCATGTCAGTTGGAGTGGGTCTCTTAGCTCATAAATTGGTCACATTTTCTCTACCCAAGCCATGTGGGATTGAGGCTGTCACAATCACCCCACCTAAGGGCGCTCAATGTCCTCATTGGCCACACTTATGGTTGGGATCGACTCTGATACTATCTGTAATAACCTTCTTCACTTTGGCATGATATTATCTTCTTACTCAAAAGGCTTCATGTCAGTTCGAGCGGGTCTCTTAGCTTATAAAGAGACCTCTCTTCCCCCTACCTAAGTGATGTCGAATTGAGGCTATCATAATCACTCCAACTAAGGGGGCCCAATGTCCTCGTTGGCCACAGTTCTTATTGTGCTTTGCTCTGATACCATTTGTAGCGATTTGCTCAACTTTGGTATGATATAATCCACTTTAGGCCTAGTCTGCATGGTTTTACACTTGGGCTCTCACCCAAAAGGCCTCATGTCAATTGGAGTAAGACTCTTAGCTTAGAAATTGGTCACATTTTCTCTACCCTAGCAATGTGCGATTGAGACTGTCATAATCACCCCACCTAAGGCGGCCCAACGTCGTCATTGGACACACTTCTGGTTGGGCTCTGCCATGATACCATATGTAATGACCCACTCCACTTTGGCATGATGTTGTCTGCTTTGGGCCAAGCCTGCACGGTTTTGCTCTTGGGTTCTTACCCAAAAGGCCTCATGTCAGTTAGAGTGGGTCTCCTAGCTTATAAAGAGATCTGTCTTTCTCTACCCAAGTGATGTTGGATTGAGATTGTCACAATCACCCAACCAAGGGGACCCACCGTCCTCATTGGCCACACTTCTGGTTGGTCTCTACTTTGGTACCATCTGTAATGATCCGCTCTACTGTAGCATGATATTGTCCGCTTTAGGCCTAGCTCGTACAGTTTTGCTCTTGGGCACTCACCCAAAAGGCCTCATTTTAGTTGGAGTGGGTCTCTTAACTTATATATCGGTCACATTTTCTCTACCCAAGCAATGTGATATTGTAACAGCCTCAATCCCATATCGCTTGGGTAGAGAAAAAGAGAGGTCTCTTTATAAGCTAAGCCAACTGACATAAGGCCTTTTGGGTGAGAACCTAAGAGCAAAACCATAGTGATATAGGTCCATAATGGAGTAAAGATACAGGAGATTTAATTTTAGGAGTCAAAACAATAGTCGTGCTATTAACACTATTACCATTGTTGAGTACTTTAAGGCAAGCAAAAAAAAATAGGACCCGTAAGAACATCCCAATGTGTTTGAATAAAGGACACATGAAAACCATCCACTTCGGGTGCCTTGTTTGGTCCCATGCCAAAGAGAGCAACAGTGATATCATTCTCGGTAAAAGGCTCATCCATCCTACTCCTTTCCTCCTCATTCAATTCTTTGTCAATTCTTTCAACGCCTACTTGCAATTCCTCACTCGATGGACCACAACTCGTGAAAAGCTCATAATAGTACTACCCAATGTGATTAACCAACTCCCCTTCGTCCTCAATACAAACCCCATACTCATCCTATAGTCGACAGATAGTATTCTTCCTTTTCCTCCCGCCGCTCGCGTATGAAAGAACTTTGTATTTCAGGCCCTCTCTTTTAACCACGCAACTTGAGACCGATGTGCCAATAGCTTTCCTTCCTCCTTTGCAAGCCCTCGATCTCAGCCTCGATCTCCACTAACTTGGCCCCTGCCTCCTCACTATAGATCGTGCTCTGAATTTTATTCCTCTCCTTTTGCAACTCCCCCAGTCGAGCCCTCTATTTCCCGAACTCACTTATGTCCCACATTCTTTAACCTTCCTTGCCATGACTTCTAGTGTTGAATCCTCCACTGCCTTACTCTCCCACGCCATCAACACCTCCTACATCTTCTTATGACAAGTCTCCTCTATTAGCCAATAGAAATCAAACCGGAATGATCGGGTCCCCTCGATTGCTTTGGCTTAGCTGCCTCCTCCAATTGGATATAAATACGCCGATGGTTAGACCTTTAAAAGAATTAATTTTCCACAAACGTATTTGGCCATCTATCTCTCCACTCGGTGTTGCCCAAAAACCTATCGAATCTCCCCATAATACGGTTCTGCCCTTCTCTCCTATTATGCCAAGTCATAACAGAACTAGAAAAAACAAGGTCCATTAAATCACATTCATCAACAACCTTCTGAAATCGGTCCATCCATACAATAGTCCTTTAATTGCTTCCCTTTCATTCATATAGAAATAGAGTTTTCATTATAATCCCCTCTACAAAGCCCTGCATGTTCTCCTTGATCATGTAACCGCCTAAGAAACTCCTATGATTGACACGGTTCGTCACTTCTGGATTACCATAAAACCCCGTGAACCTCCAACTCTGACTACCATCAGTCACTAGTGTATCAATATTGCCCATAGAGAAAGACCAAACCTGCACATCCCATTCTGCTTGCCATAATAACATTAGACCTCCACTTTGTCCCCAGCTCTCCACAATGAAATTTAACGAAAAACCTAAACTAATCGAATATTCCCTGCCCTTGCTCCTTTTAGCCTGTTTTTTAACAGGAAAACTAGACTAGGGAAAGAGGTGCGGATTAATTTCCACAATGATGCCAATGTACTAGGGTTTCCCATTTCTTGTACATTCCAATAGAGGCAACTCATTGCGTACGACGGTCCTACCTAGCAGGACTCACCATTTTCTCAAAGTTGTTATCATCTATCTCTACCTCCACATCCTCAAGCACGAGTTTCCTTCTCTTTACCAGCCTAAGTGGTGCCATAAGAGAACTTGGTAGCTTCCTCTTCCCTTTAGGACTCACATGCAGCCCTCCAATTTTCACTCCACTCCCCACTGACCCTAACTTGCCTGGTGATAGACGTTTCCACTTCTTTCATCCACCCTTTTAGCTCAGCCTCTCACTGCCTTATTTTTCTTTCGTTTCATAAGTTCCACCCCTTGCTTCTCCACTAAGCCCTCCGTAACCACCACCTCCCTCAACTCCTTCTCTCTCACCGCTTCTAAGAGCTTATTTGTATTTTGAATTTGTAGTAATGTCTCCTTCTCCACCAAACAACCTTCATTATCTCCCCTCCACTCCCTCTACTGGATTTCCCCAATACACCCTCTCGCCTCTTTCGACCACTAGCAGCTGAGAGTTCCACCCCCTCCTACCGTTTTGCTGTTTCTTCCCGTTGGTCACCTCGGCTCTCATTCCGCTGCTCTCCCTTCCACTCTGCAGCATGATGCTATTTTCTTTTTTATCTTATCCCCTTGTGATCGTCTCCAACTCTCTCCCATATCCTCCCACTCTACATTTCCCTGCTCCCGAAACAAGCCTCAAGAAATCCCCAAATTTGAAAACCTCATTTCCATTTTCCATCCGGCCTTCCTCCAAACACTCATTGAAATTTTTTGCCTAGAATTCTACACCTATAGAAAAAATCAGAGAGACGTTCATCTTGTAGTAAAAAGGTACACTCCTCCTTCAAAGCCGATACGAAACCCATGACTTCTCTTTTAAATGGGGGTCGTGTATCTATTCAAACCCTAACCTTCAGCAACTTCTATGTGCAATCAACCTCCTCGACCCGTTCAATCCGCCCTCTCACCAGCCTCAATGCCGCTTCCACAAATAAATGGAACATTTACTAACTGCACCCAGAAGGAGATCATATGGAATTCCATGTGCAAAATATCTCCAGCGCCCTTCAGGTCCATAAGAGCTAGAACCTTGTTGTTGAAGTTCCACGGTCCCCCACTAAAACTCTCCTCTGGTCCCCCAAGGTATCAAACTGGAACACAAGAGTATTATGATCACTTCGTTGTTCAACTGTGAAACCCTTGTTTGTTTGTTATATGTTTCGAAGGACCCTCTCTAAAGCATCTTTATTAACCAGATGCGATCCCATAATTCTTCCAACCAAACATAGTTCGATGTTGAAAGCCCTTTCCAGACAGTCGTCCATCTCCAAGATGACATGCGGAGTTTCTTCATCCTCAAGTTTTAGTTGTTCACAAAGTTTCCGAACTTCCTCCGAGTCCATTACGGCTCACTAATACTTACGACACCACGAAAACTAACCCACCAACAGAAAGAAGCAAATGAAAACACAAAGAAACAACCAAGAACTGGCCGAGAGCCACCAAAGGATGACAAGTAAACCCCAACTCACGTTCCTAGAGAGAAAACGTAGGTAGGGGAGAAAAACAACAATAAAAGTCATAATGATAGAGAATAATCTCGTTCACTTATCTAATTAATTTAATCAATTCATTTAAAAGATATATACTCTATAATTATCCCAATCATACTGAATATCTAAAGAGCTTTTATTAGAGATAGAAGATATACAAATAACTTATTGACATATCTAGAGTCAGTACATATTATATTAGTAGTTTACTAAGGCAACAAATAATGAGTTATTATGCTTCTAATAAAATTCATATCCTAATGCAGGAATTAAGGTATCAAATGCATGGGTTTAAAAAAAAATCTATTTTAAAGGTAATTATAAGAAAAAGCAGCTTACATTCAAATGGAAAATTAATAATTTCTTTCAATTAAAATAAGAGAAAATTTGTTCCTTAGTAGTGAAAGTAAACTTTAATTAATTAAATTTTTTTAACTGTACTTTTAATTCATTAATATATAATGAATGTATGTGTAATTTATTGAGTTGCATTGTTCCATCACTAATATATAGTGAAGGTTAATGTGATGTACGAAATAATTAGAATATTTTCGTGTCCATGAATATCAATGACATAAATAATATCAACTGTAGTATAACTCATATCACTAAAAAGAATTTAAATCTTTTATTATATCACGTGTTGCAGTACATGCAAGAAGGAAAAATAATACATAGTGAACAACTACAATGCCCACTCAGCGTCACTCACTATAATAATACTTATCCTTCATTGAATCATTACCACATAAAACCAATAAGAGAATCTCTATTCTACTATACAACTCAGATAGTCTAACAGTACCCATGCTATGCTATTTGGGAGAGGTAGGTTATATTGACGAAAAAGAAGCAATTTCCTGGCCTGATTCATTGTCCATTGACCTAAAGTAGATATTTGCAACCAAAGAATCAAAACAGGATAAAAGCAATAGAACACACATCAACATATAAAATAAATACTTTTCTTTAATATAGATACATCTAGGCCTATAGGAATGCCACAGCACTCAAAACTTCAATAAGTAAAAAAAAATCAATCCAAACCGAGGAAGAAAAGTTAAAAGTATAAACCATCACACCAGATAAATTAATCCAAAAGAACACCACCTTATCAACAAAACTGATCTAAGCAAAACATAATCAAAGTATTCTCAGAGTAATTAATCGAAACACCAATCTAAATGAACAATAAGTCAAGGAACGTAGGATGCACAAACAATGCAGCAAAACTGTTATCAATTTTATCCCACAAGCGTTTGAGGTCGAAACAAGTAATATAGTAGATGAATCGAGTGTTGCGCCCACAAGGATTGGTAATTCAAATTTCCTTTAAATAAACATTTTTGACAAATAACACAAATTAAACAAGCAAACACACAATTAAATGTTGAGTTGCAAAGCAAGGAAACGAGTTAAAATTATGCAAGATAAGTAAAAGCAAGAATTTTATAAGAATTAAACTAATTCAGATGATTACAGTACTAGGATCCCCTAATCTGCCACCGTTTCCACAATTAATCCTTAACACTTGCCCTCACACATTCTAGTCTAGGGTTGAAAATCAATAACCCTAATTTATTCGAAAGCCTCTGTCGATGGTCATCCAATTATCTCTAATTAACCTTCGAATATAATGCATGCATTCATTCACTTTGATTATTATCTAACAATTTCATAGAGTATAATAATATCTCTAGCTATTATAAGACTCTATGTTCACTACCATGTGCTAAACTTATGAAGAGTCTCTCGAAAACAACATGAATTGCAAAGCTCAATTTAATGGTGATCAAATATCAAATTGAAATAAGCACATAATGAACTATCAACCCAACAAACTAGAACAATAGCAAGAACGAATACTATGAATTAATCATGAAATATGAGGTTTCATCATAAACCCTAGTTCAAAGAGTTTAGCCAAGCATGATATTACTAATCAAAACAAGAAAAGATGAATTCATAAAAAGGAAATAGAAAGATAGAACCCTAACACTTCAATCATTTCAAACTTGTATCTCCAACTCTTCCTTGTGTTTTCTCCTCTTTTTCACGTCTCATCTTCTCCTCTTATGTTATTTCCCATCCATTTATATTTGTAGACACCTTAGAACACCAAATTTTATAAAAAAAGGGGGCCAAAAACACGTCAAAAGTCTTTTCCGCTAAAGGCGGCGGATCTCGACGGTGTGCTTGCCGCATCCTAACTGCGGCCCACCGCTAGACCGCTGTTTGCTTGCCGCAGTCACTGGCGGGAAACTTGCAAAACATACAGTTCAGTCCCTGAGATCGGAAGATTGACTTTTTCTTGTAGCAACGGACCTTTTCAGCATTTTCTTTATTTAAACAAGTCCAAAACTTCTTGAACTCTTTTCAAAAGTCCTCGCACTCTTCAAATATGACCTAAATTGTCTCTTTCAAGTTCTCCCAAAGTTCAATCTATTTCTCGAACTTGTTAACATTAACATTAACATTGATCTTCCTATGTCGAAACTCTCGAGCCATCACCCATTGACGCCACAACTTGAATGCAAAGCTCCAACTTGGTTCAAAAATCGTCCTTTTCAGTTAACATCACCCCAATTTGAGTTTTTTACCTATATGAACCATATTCACACAAATTAGGTAGAAATATACTAAATTACATAAAAAAATTGAATAAGTTAAGATGAGTATATTGCATATAAAATACACTTATCAAACTCCCCTAAACTTAACCCTTGATCGTCTGGAGCAAGAAATTTACCCAATCATATCAAACAACACAAAATAAAATCTAACACATAACACAAAATGAAAGACTTGCCAATACTCTAACCTATGTCATCAATTATTGTTACATAACATTGCCACCAAAAGTAAACTCATCCAATACTTGACAAAAGAATGGGCATAATCACACCCACCAATGTACATCTCTGGTTGGGTATCCCAAACGACAATAGTCACATATGTTTTCACTCTCTCATGAGAGGAACACATCCCTTAAACTTATTTTTTATCTTTTTCTCAGTTCCTTTTTTTCATGTGGGTATATGCTATAGGTTTTAATTTCTCACCTCTCAATGATATACCAAGTTGGTTTAGGTCTTACCATAAAAACAGTAGCTTAGTCAATGAGGATTCTCTAAATTTTTGAGGGCCCCAACTTTCTCAACATCTACCCGGTAGTCAAACCTACTAGTTACCTACATCCCCAAAATTTGAAGTATAGTCTTGCTTTTATTATTCTCTCACTTCTTTTTTTTTTCATATCATTCTTTTTTCTCTTTTTTTCTGAATTTCTCAATCCTTTTCTGGTTTTTTTTCTTTTCCTGAGATTTCTTTCTTTTTTTCTTTTTTTTCTCAATAGCCTCATATGTCTTATGTGCAATACATCTCTTCACTGGGCTTTCTATATGACCCAGATCGGAAGAGCACGCTTTTGGCCGATGACTCCCAGTTCAATTGACCCAGGGCTCCAGGTTTAAAAGACCCCTAAGGACTTAATTGGTCGAGTCACGCAGGCTTCGAAAAGTGGCAAAGACACATCGAAGGCTCTCTTTTCTCTCTATTTTTTTCCTTTCTCCGAGCCTAATCTATGCAAGACTTAAAATAGGGATGAGATCACCAGTATCTGGTCATTGTCTAGCTTCTATTGGTAAGTCGAAAACACTCCACACAAATTTTTTGACATGCACAGAATCCACACCAACCTTAATAGTATTCCCAAGGTTCAACCTTCCCCAACTTGGACTTAAATAGGAATTGCAACTAAGATCAATGAAAGGGTAAGGTATACTAGTTCACCACTTTGACTAATATCTAAACCATTCACCCAACCAAAGTATAGATTATGGTGACTTATGCCAACTAAAGAACATATCAAACATAGACAAGCCATTCTCACCAAATTTAATTTATATAGCAATGTCCCATCACAAATCATAAACAACACAAGTTCTAAGTGATTTCAATCAAACCAGCCGGCAAGGCAAAATGATAAAATTAGAAAAATTTCACAATTTTTCTCTACTTATTATTATTTTATTTATTTTATTTATTTTTTATTTTTTTGCAACCTTCCTGGCTGTGAAAGGGCTGAGAGCTATAAAGTGGCCATATTTGGTGAATCTATCAACAATCACCAAGATTACAGATTTTTTATCTGAGAGTGGCAATCCTTCTACAAAATCCATGGTCACATGCCTCCAATAATAGGCTAGTTCAAGTAAGGGTTGGAGCAAACCTAGATATGGCACATGTTCATCTTTGCATCTTTTGCAAACCTCACACTTCAGACTTTCCTCCTTGATGTCCCTTACCATTCCTAGCCAATAGACAGACTAAATTTCTTTGAAAACACTAGCTTGGATCTCTGAATGCCCCCTTGTTGGGAACTGTAAATGTAATTTATCAACTTCTACTCCTACCACTAGTATCAATGTACAAACTACCCTTAAACTTTAAGATACCATTGATATACTGATAGTTACTATTAACTGTTGGGTTTAGGATAATGCCATGAATCTGTTGGCTAGCATACCCATCATTTGTGTAACTGTGAATTACCTCTTGCATCCAACTAGGAGTCATAGTTGAGATTTCTAACGTCTCACCTTCTTTATCAGTTTTCCTAGAGAGGGCATCAGCCACTATACTCTCATTGGTCTTCCTATAATGAATTTCATAATCCAATCCCAGTAGTTTAATTAGCCACTTTTGTTGAAAATGGGTAGTAATCCTTTGTTCTGGCATGTACTTAAGGGGCTGGTGATCAGTCTAGATAATGAAATGACTACCCTCAAGATAGTGTCTCCATTTTGTAACTACTGTAACCAAAGCTAAAAGTTCCTTCTTATATATAGACAACCATAACTTGGATGGATTTATGGCTTTGTTGAGACAGGCTATAGGCCTTCGACCTGGACTGTGCATTGCTCCTATTCTTCCATAACTGGCATCAGTCTCCACAACAAAAGATTGGCAGAAATCTGGCATGGCTAAGGTTGGGGTGGTACTCATGGCCTTTTTTAGTGTTACAAAGGCTTGTGTAGTTCCTTCTGGCCATGCAAAGCTGTCTTTTTTTAGTAGGTTGGTGAGGGGCTTTGCAATGCTACCATACCCTTTCACAAATTCCTGTAATATCCTGTTAAGCCTAAGAACCCTCTAAGTTGCTTCAAATTCATTAGCACTGGCCATGCTTTCATGACTTCTACTTTTTTAGGTCAGTTGTTACTCTTTCTGAATTAATGATGTGACCCAAATACTCTACCTCTATTTGCCTAAAAGAACATTTAATCATCTTAGCAAAGAGTTGTTGTGCCCTGAGTATGCATAAGACTAGTTGTAGATGTTTCTTATGCTCCTCCATATTGCTACTGTAAACCAGAATATCATCAAAGAAGATAAGAACAAGTTTCCTGATGAATGTTTCGAAAACTTTTTTCATGAGACTTTGGAAAGTAGCTGTTGCATTGGTTAGCCCAAATGGCATAACTAGGAATTCATACAGCCCTGATGTGTTTTAAAAGCTATCTTAAACACACCTCTTGCCTAACTCTGATCTGGTGATAATCGGCCCTCAAATCAATCTTGGTGAAATATTTTGCTCCATATAGTTCATCCAAAACTTCATCCATCATTGACATGGGAAATTTGTCCTTCACAGTAAACTGATTGAGTTGTCTGTAATCTATACAAAATCTCCAACTACCATCCTTCTTTTTCACCAACAGCACATGAGATGGGCTATTGTTGGGCTAGGTAATGCCTGAGTCCAGCATTTCCTGTATCATTTTCTGTACTTCATTCTTTTACAGATACGGGCACCTATATGTTCTCAACTTGAAAGGTTTGCTCCTTCTTTTAAATTGATGGAATGCTCATATGCCCTCTCTGAAGGTAGCCCCTTTAGTTCGGAGAACACATTAGCAAAGTCCTAAAAGACTGGTTGCAACTCTATAGGAACTTCAGCTGGCTTATCCTTAGTGATCGAGTAAACATGGTCCATTACTCCATAATCCTGACTATTTAGCCAGCTTACCAACTCCTCACTAGTAATCATATTGACCTGACATTCTTGTTCACTACTCAAAATTACCTCCTCACCTTGTTGCTCAAAGGTCATGTAACCTTCTGCTCAAAATTACCTCCTCACCTTGTTGCTCAAAGGTCATGTAACCTTCTACATAATTTGTGGTTATGGGGCCAAATTGACTGAGTGAATTGATACCAAGCACTATGTCACTTCCCCTTAAGTTCAGGATCCTTAGTGAGAACTGAAATTCATACTCTTGCATCTTCCAGCAGAATGGTTACATGAAGGCCTTACTTTCCAATTTATCTTCATTAGCCACTCTCAATGTCAAGACTCTATCTTCTATTTTCTTAAATCCTAGGACATGCATGAGTTTTCCATCAACAAAGCTGTGAGTGCTCTCACTATCAATGAGAAACGATACCTTTCTACCCTTGATCTTGCCAAGAATCTTGAGAGTCCCATATTGTTTATTACTTCCCATCAAAGCATTCATGGTGATGTGCATAGCTTCCTCAGACCCTTCTTCAGTAGTGTCTGGTTATGTTCCACCCTTAGATTCACCACTTTCTTCATGTTCATCCACTATTATATAGTTCAGGACTCTATTCTTGCAAACATGGCCCACATGATATTTTTCATCACACCTGAAACTCATCCCCTGATTCCTCTTAGCCTAAATCTTAGTAGAAGTAATGACTTTGAATTTTGGGTTATAGGGAGGATTTGTTGGACTTATAAATATGGGGTTGGAAGCAGTAATAGCAGGATAGATATTGAGACGCTTAGGACTTAGAAGTGAAGTTCTCTGATAGAAAGAGTTCTTCTGGAACTTGCTAGATTTGGCTAAAGCATTGATGGCGTCCTCATGAAATATGGCTACCTTATAGGCACGAGAAAGAGATTGGGGCTTTGATAATTTGACAACATACCTCAATTCATCACTCAATCCACTAGTGAAACATGAGATGTAATAACTCTCGGCATGAGGTACAATTAACATAACTTGTGATCTGATTTCCTCAAAGATCTCAATATATTCTTCTATGTTCCATTTCTACCTTGCCTTGAAAAAGGCCTCCACCACCTCCACTCTAATGTTCTCAGGGAACCTTCTTAATAACTCGTCCACAAATATGCCCCAAGTTGGATGGGGAAATTTAGCACGAAAGTCTTGATACCAAATATCTGCTCTCCCTTGGAGATAGATCACAACAATATTTATTTTCATATTCTCAGCTACCTTATAGATTAGGAAATATTTTTCAGCCTTCCTAACCCATTCTCTAGCTCCATCTCCATTAAAAAAAACGGAAAATCAATTTTGGGGATTCTGCTATGAGGCTCATCACCAAATTTGCCTATTGGGATAGCAGTGTTACCTGTGAGTGTAGGCAGCAACCCACTTTGTGCAAAGCATGGCAATGGAGTATTGTCAACCATCTTCTCCTTACCTATGCTTTCTACAGACTTCCCAATAATCACAGTCTTGAACAACATTCTCATCTCACCTAGCTCTTGATTGAACTTTTCTATCATAGTATCAACCTTACCTTCAGTTCTATTCTGCTTTTCACCTAGATCTTGGACAGTATTTTGAAAGCTAATTTGCCCCAGATCTATCCTTCCCACATTTTCCTCCTACTTTTTGATCATTTTTGGCTCCTGTTTCATGAGCCATGCTCCTGCTCTGATACCAAAATGTCACAACTCAGCCAAAACCCAAGCAAATAAACACTTGCACCACCAAATCAGTTGGGTTCATAAACCACGATTGAAATTTATTGATATCAGTAACGGAAATTAAGAAATTAGGGATGAGGAAGAAGAAAGAAGAAGAAAATTTAGGAAGAATTGAGAGAGAATATCTGAAGAGCAAATCTTAACTAACTTCCTGGATTCCTCATGAGTCCCTATTTAACATGGAAAAGAAATTAAGAAATTAAAACGTGTTTACATAAAAAAGTGTGTAAATAAAGAAAACGTAAAAACATATTTATTAATAATAAAGGAAATGACATCGTCTGGCCTTAGTTCGAATAGATCGGAAGAGCACACGTCTGGAAAAACAATTGGCTTCCTGTTTCCTCTCTTCTTGGTAACTCCTCAATTCTACCCTACTAATCCCTCTGCCTCCTACTCCCTCTGCTGACACCAATTTTCTCTTCCTTGATGTTTTCTCTCTCTATCTCTCTCTCTCTTTTTAACAACTATTTTGGATGAAAGGATGAGCGGTGGTGGTGATGAATGGCGGTCCAAAGGTTGAGTGCTTGGGAAAGGCAGCATTGGCTGTGATGGATGGCTGAGGGTGGTGGTTGTCATTCAAGAAGGTTGTACTCGAGTTCAAAGGGAAGATGTGAAATGGCAGTATTAGTGGTTGCTACGGGTTTGTTCGTGTGTGTATATGCAAGTATAACTTGCATACCTTGTAGAGAATAATACAACTGAATTTTCTTGCTGTGGATTGAATGTATATATATGAATAGGTTGTTTTGTGTGTGTGTGTATGAATTTCTCACAGGAAATGGAAATTTCAGAATGTTGCTTGTGTGTATAGCTTCTATATACTGAAGGTGAAAGAATGTAAATAGTATGTGGGTTGAGAATTACGTGAGTGCAGACAGATAAGGAGAATATCCACATTTATACAATGAGTGTCTTAAATTGGGATCCAGATCTGCTGTCTCCAAATCCTGTCTCGCTCGCTGTCCCCCCAATTAAATCCTTACACGTGTTTAATTAGTTAATTAATTAATATTTGATTAACTAAGAAAATGCTGACTTGTAAATTAAATAAACACGTGTAAGGCTTTTATTAGACGGACAGCAAGCGAGACAGGGTTTGGGGACAGCAGATCCGGACTCCTTAAATTGACGTGGGAGAAGTGGGTGAGATTGAAGGAAGATTGAGGGAGATCCTCTATTCCAGAAAAATCAGAGGAATGAGGCTGTTTTCAGTTGCCAATGGCAAAATCAGTTATTGTGAGAATCTGAGAGTTCAACTGGGTCAATAGCTTGTTTGGCTTGGTTTACAAACCTTTTTTTCTTTGTTAATTGGGCTCAGGTTCGTGGGCTTTAATCAAATTTTGGACATCTAATAAAACGGATTTAGGACTTAAAATGACTTGCAAAAAGGCATTATTTGGTTTGCGCTTCAAAATTAAAATTTGGACTTGGGTACAAAGTTTAATTTGAGCTTGAATAAATAAGGCTTGGACTTGAATAGTTAAAATGTCTTGGACTTAAATTTGAATTAAAATGAAATGACTCCAAATATCAATTTGGGTTTGGACTAAAGAAATTGGACTATTAACTAACCCAAGAACGAGTTTAGACATCGCAAATATTTGAAAATATTAAGGACCTATTCTCTTTATATTTCATTTTTAATTCATTTTCAATGTTGTGTTCCAAGAGTAATTTTAAGGAAAAGAAGAAACTGAAGTATTTCTTTTCCTTGTTTTCAACAATTTCAAGTTTTTCAAAATGTGTTTTTAGGAATATAAATATAAATAGGTTTTCAGTCTTTTGAAAGACAAAAAATTAAGAATCTGAAATGGTAAAGAGAACAAGCCCTAAATAATTGGACTCGAGCTAGAAATCCAATTACAAACTCGCGTTATCTTTAAAAAAAAAAATAGACGAGCCAAGCAAATTCTCTAAAATCTTTATTGTGACCAAAATTATCAAAATAAAGGAAATAAGGTGGTAGCAACACGTTAAAAATTCTTTTTGAAACTTTAAAATAATAAATTTTCATTTATGAAAATTCGGCCGCTACATGCATATACTTAAGAGCTTCCCATTAGGACTTGCCACCAATGTACGCTGAATATCTTCGACCTGATAGTTAAATAATTTAAAAGATGTTACACACTAATTAACACAATTGGCTACAAGTTAAAAGTATTAAAACTCAAATTACTTCTGCTCCATCCAAAAAGTCTCCAACAGAATGGCCTAAGGCTAAGGAAGCTTTGTCCAGCTCCAATGATGCATCCTAGGAAGGTAGTCGTTAAATCTTGTACCATACTCCCATGCCACAGCTCAGATTGCTTCGAAAACCCATGCCTTTAACAAAATAACAACAATTCCGTTAGAGAAGAATAACCATAATATATTTATTCATGAACTAAAATAAATATTTACTCTAAAAAAGACAACCAGAACTTTTGATAAATTATATACACAAAAGTTTGAATGCAAAAGTGTAATGACTAGAATTGTTTACAGAAATAAATGATGCTGCTAAATACTTGGACGGCTGCTAAAAACCCCCATGCAAAGTACTATGTGCCTTTTTTCGCCATACAATTTTAGGTGCATCCGTCTTCCAGTCCCTTATATATGTATGTAGTGTTAACTCATATAATTTTCTACCCCGTGGATAAATGTTGAACAAGTCAAGATCATCAACTATATCCAATGTAAGAGGGTCTATGACAATTCCTCTCTCCTGACACTGCAACACCATCTCATATATTAGAGCTAATCCGAGATGGTCTTGTCATGCATATCATTAGTTTCTTCCATAAATGCCTTGGACAGCACTGCTAGCTTAACGGCACCGTCATGATCTTGTCTTAAAAGTCTTCCTCGTTACCGGGGTTCAAACCCATAATGAATGTGAACTCACGGAATGAGAAGTGTACAGCCCTGCTGTTTCATACACCAAACCACAATTCATCTTATTTACTGTATTCAAGCCTTCGCAATAACAGTGCATGAATCAATTGTGGGCTGATTTAGACATCTCTGATTTCATATATCTATCCAAAGCATGAGGCACACAACATTTGTTTGTGTTTATCATCCAACACATTGTACACTTGGTCCAGAGTGGAAAGACTAGAAAGTACTAAAATTTAACTCTGGAATTTGTAGCGTCTCTCAACAACAAATCTTATCCTACAAGCATCTTATATAGGTTAGAAACTCAAAAATAAAAATTTAACAGGCAACATAGGATATAATACATGACTATCTCTACCTTAACAAATTAACCATTCACTAGATATAGTACATGAATTAAATAGTTAAACATAAATCAACAAATTTCATAAGAATTTGAAAATCAATACATCTCACAATAGCATATAAAATAAACTCACTATTGTTTACTTGATGTATATTGAAGAGTGTGCAAATTATCCAATTAACAAGCCAAAATGCGTGCCAGGAGAGCTGTCCTACAGTGATATTACTAAAAAAATTAAATTTCTATCAATAATAAAATTCTTTCCCCACAATCCCTCTACATATTGACATATTGCGGTAACAACAAACTCGTGTAGCTACTCTTTAGAACATGTCAAGATTAAGATCAACCAAGAGTGATACAAAAAGGTGTAATGCATGGTTCCCATACTGAATTAACTGTTTCTGAGTAAACCAATGTTGCAAGAAGAAAAAACACATTGCATTTCAATAAATGTGCACATCACTAAGAATTTAAATTATGTTTTATCACAAAGAAAGCAAATTCAAGATACAAGGCTAGGAATAACTCAAATAGCAACAAAGGAATTTGCATCTATCGATTTTGGTAAGCTTCTCTCACTATTTTCCCCTTCCATTTTGTATCAAGCTGTTGTGCACTGCAACTCTTCCTATGAACCATTATTTTCTTGACAATACACTTCTTGTTGTATAAATTTGTTTTAAGTCATTTCTTGACAATCAAACTTTTAATTTAACGATTGTTGTTTGCATACAGTAGGTGAACAAAACTTCTTCACTTGGAATTGATTGAAGTATGACTCCTGATTTCCTTGGTCTCACAAATTACAAAAACCTTACTAGGGATTTTTCGACGGAGAAGAAATGATAGTTCTCGTTCAATGTTAAAAGACTACCACAGCTTAAAATCAGCATCCTCCATGTCTTTGATGGCCAAAGAACTGACAAGGGTTCACCATCCAGACAGAGATTATGAAAAATCCTAAGTGAAATATTTTGGAGGACACATCTCTAGCTGAGGTGGTGTAGCTTGAG
>CAVNYN010270229.1:0-14560 GCA_963692815.1 Nyctanthes arbor-tristis
CTACCACAGCTTAAAATCAGCATCCTCCATGTCTTTGATGGCCAAAGAACTGACAAGGGTTCACCATCCAGACAGAGATTATGAAAAATCCTAAGTGAAATATTTTGGAGGACACATCTCTAGCTGAGGTGGTGTAGCTTGAGTTAATGGACAACTGGCTGTTTCTCGATCAATTGGGGATGTGCATTTTAAAAGGTGAGCCTATGTTCTATATTTCTTCTTTCCCAAATAGAGTATGCTGACAGAAACACATCTTAGATTTTTCAACAAGATTAGTAGTTCTACAAATTCATTTGAACTTAATACTTTTTAATTTTTCTCTAACAAAAATGGACTAGAGGTGCAATCTCTCATTTAGTGTCAATACGTTGTCAGTTATGGTGCAATATCAGTATCTGAGGCTAGCTGACAGACTGGAAACCTCTAAAGTAAAAGACAACTATTTGATTGCTGCCTCTAATGGTGCTTTTGACAAGCTAAGCCCACAGGATGATTGTGATATACTGTTGGAACCATCTTCTGATATCTTTGTCTCATCAAGATCCTATTCTCTGTGCTTATACTCATTAGGTGATTGCATAGTAAATATTGAATATGAGAAGGAAGTACGGATAACTTGGCTTCTCTTACCCTTCCATTAAGATCACTGGTTCCTTTTAACACTTTACTGGTGGAGTGGAGTGATACAAGGGAGAAATTTGATTACCCACTCTAGGATGTGAAAGACATACTGATAACAATTTCAGTAATTTTCTCTGTTCTTTGGCTCCTAAAGATATGTGGATTGTTTTAAGAAAGAAACAACGTGAAGAATTTACAATGTCTTGGATATCTTGGTAAAAATTGAAATTTCATAGAGTTCAAATATCTTTCTCTTTTGAAGATTAATGATGTTTGATTATTTTGGTGGATATCAAATTCATTATTCTTCCCTGCTTTTAGACGCTATAATTTTATGAAGGATATGCTCAAAGAAATCTGCTGCGGTACGTCATGTCCTCTACCAAGGCCACAGTTTACAATTTTCTAACCCATTAGTGAATTGGAACTTTAAGCTAAATGATCTGGCCCAATATTATTTTCATACATGTGGTTTACTGATCTATTATATATGTAGCTTAGGCTTTAGTCTAGCAAGTGTTGCTTCAATCAATGTGATATGATTTATGGATTTATATGTACCAATTCAAGCCCTTTGAAGAAATTAAGTTGCCCTATTTGTAAGCATAACATATTCTGAAACTTTCTTTTATGACATGTCTTACAGAATATGGAACTGCTGCTGAAAATGGAGAAGCACACTAGGATAACTCATGAACTCTAGCAATTCCAGCATATTCTCGCTAATTTGAAAAAGGCTATCTATTTACCAAGCTCACAAGTAATTATTGGCATTCATCAACATATTAATCTATAATAGGGTAATGGCAAAAAGAAACTGGTTATGCTTTTATCAACATTCTCATTATCCTCTGATATTACTTAAATCCCAACAATACATACTAACAATTATCCTCTTAGAACAGATGTTGGCAATAATGGAGCAAGGGTTTTCACAAATTTTTTTATGCAATACTTCAATTTCTAACTAAAACAATCAAGAATTTCATAACACAAAATTGATAATAACATTAAATTTATACAATTTCATTTACGGTAGAGATGGGTTTTCTTACCTTCAAGCTTTTGCCAAAATCTTCTTCAACTTTCCACAAGATTGTAACTCCAGAAAACTTAGAAGGCTGAAGAGGATGAAGAATTTTCCTTCTCGAAGACTTGTAAAAAACACTATCCGTTATGGGAAAGGAGCG
This sequence comes from Nyctanthes arbor-tristis, assembly GCA_963692815.1. Classification (NCBI taxonomy): domain Eukaryota; kingdom Viridiplantae; phylum Streptophyta; class Magnoliopsida; order Lamiales; family Oleaceae; genus Nyctanthes; species Nyctanthes arbor-tristis. The sequence continues at coordinate 1,812 of CAVNYN010270229.1, forward strand.
AATTTTGAATTTCTTCCCACACAGTTGTCCCAATAATCTCCCTCTATGTCTGTGTATGGCTGGATATTTCCATCATCCATATGACAGGAGATCATTACTTTACCTTTCCACATTTTGACTTTTTTCTACTGTTTTAAGTTTTTGCTTCTTACTTTCTTTTCTATTTCCTCAATGTTTTTAAATTTGTTGGTTTCAGTCAAAATGATATCTATAATTTCTTAATTCCATCTGATTTATTTATAGTTCTAAACGATTAAAATCAATACATGATCATTTTCTTATCTAATTAAAATTAATAATGAATAAATACTTGAACTCTTAAAGTAATTTAAGTTCCATAAATTTTTTTTAGTTCGAAGTTTTTTCCATTTTATAGATCATATTTCGAGCAGTTCGATTCCTTTGCATAATTGCATTTATAAGGGTACTTAAAATTTTTTTTTTTTTATTACAATGGGGGATAAAGGGGAGGGGGCTGGGGGGACTCGAACCCGGGGAAATCCCGGGGAAGGATAAGCCCTTACCACTTGGGCTATCGCTTGGTCCCTAGGGTACTTAAGTTTTATTGATCAAATAATTAATAAACTCAATTAATATAGATTATTATAATTAAATAATAAATATACAAAAAAAAAAAAAAAGAAATGTGAAGTGATTGGTTGATGCTGAGAATACGATGATAAATTGTCATTATGTTTATACGACAATAATAATTAAGAGACCAGTTTGTGTGAGAGTTTTTTAAACCGATGATTTTCTTATAAAAAAATAAATAAATATTAACCAATTTGAAGAGAGAGAGAGAGAGAGAGCGAAAAAAAAAAGGCTAACAATCAATAAATATAAGAATGGATGCCGTAGTTTATGATTCTTTACTGAGAACCATCCTACAATTCTCTAACTACATTCTAGATGTTATAATTTCCGTGGGAACACAGGTGAAGAACTAGTTATTTAAATTGATAAAAGAGCCTTTCATTTCTTTTTCCTGAAAGGAGATAAAACAACCTTTCAATTAATAGTTAGTCCATTGCAAACCTTTTATCAACTTGTGTCTTTGACTTGGATCTAAGATGGATTTTTGACTAAATGATTATTTGACTTGGACTAAAAAAATATAGGGATGTAACAATTCAGCTAGATAGCCTATGCAAATTTGGGATTTTGATCAAAATGGCAAATGCCATCAGACTCAAGAACTTAGCCTTCCCAGTTCTGTATTTTGCTTTTCTGATATTGCTGTCATTATGTTTAGGGTTTGATACTATTACTCAGGGACAAGAAATTGTGGATGGTCAAACTGTTGTTTCAGCGAGAGAAATATTTGAACTTGGCTTCTTTAGTCCTTTTCGATCTGTTTCCCAACACGTCGGAATATGGTACAAAGGGTTTCAAAATGTCAAGGTTGTATAGGTTGCAAGCAGAGAAAATCCAGTAATGGATTCATCTGGAGTTCTTTTGATTGGAATGGATGGGAATTTGATTATAACTGATGGGAGCAATAGAACAATATGGTCGACACGAGTTGAATTCGAGGCCCCCTTTGAGTAATAAAATCATTGCTGTACTTTCTGATATAGGCAATCTTGTTTTGAAGGAAGGCAAACCAAATGGATTGGTTTTATGGGAGAGCTTTGATCATCCGGTCGACACTATCTTGCCAGGAATGAAGACCGGGCCGAACTATCAGACAGGGGAACGTATTAACTTGAATTCTTGGAAAAGTGATTCTGATCCATCACCGGGAAGTTTCATGTTATAAATTGTGGATCCTCAGGAGCTGCCGCAAGTTTTGATACTTAATGACTCTGGCAAAGATATTAGGTCGAGGCAGTGGAATGGGAGGCACTTTCTTGGAATACCGAGCAGGATGTCTGACTACAGATCTGGCTTCATTCTTGTGACATATAACCAGCAAGGGACAATTTACATTGTGTATGCTTTATTCAATAGCTCGACTTGGCCACGACTCTATCTAAATCCTGGGGGGAGGGGGGGAACTGATCGGATTGGTAAAGAATTCAAAAAGGAAAGAATGGACATTGTTTAAGGTTTTACCTAATGGTACATGTGATCTATACAATGTGTGTGGTTCTTTTGGAAATTGCTTTCAGTTGGATCTGCAATTGTTTAAGAGGATATGAACCAAAGTCAGTAGATGAGTGGAACCACCAAAATTGGATGAGTGGTTGTAAACAGAAAGTGGATTGCAGTGCGAAAGAATGGAATGAAGTTGCCCGACTTGGCTTGTTACTTAGTTGCCAATGGTTCAAGGAGCTGCCAAGACTCGTGCTTGATGAACTGCTCGTGCTTAGCATATGCATACGTTGATGGAATAGGATGTATGTTCTTGGAACATGATCTTGTCGACATAAGGATTTTACCCAGACGGGAAGAGGACTTGTTCATTCGACTCCCGTATTCTGAACTTGAAGAACTTGGTAGATATATTCAACTAATTCATCTTATAAAAATGTATGTGTGCCATTTTATCATTTTTATTCTGAGAATCCTCAAACGCAGTTGGTAAAAGAGGGAATAAAACACTATGTTGTTATGATAGTTATATCAGCAGTTACTAGCCTTGGTCTAATGTTTTGGGTTTTTCTCAGATGCAAAGGCAAAAAAATAGGTAAGTTAAAATCCCTTTGTAGCAGTTACTGGCTTTTTCTTAGTATAATTTGTTGAAGATTCGGTTCGTAAATCAGGTGGAAAAAAGGATTTGGCAGAGAAGATTACCAGTGGAAAATGGTCACTAAATTCAGGAGAACTAAAACAAAGATATTTGCTCAATGATGATGAGAACTCAGAACTTCCACTTTACAGTTTGCAAAGTATAGAAGTTGCTACAGGTTTCTTTTCCCTGGCAAATAAATTTGGTGATGGAGGATTTGGACCTGTTTATAAAGTAAAAACATTACTGCATCTTGAAACAGAATCAAACAAGTACTCGTTACTATGTAGTTACATCGTGTCTTACAGGGACGACTACCAAATGGACAAGAAATTACAGTTAAAAGACTTTCAAGAAGCTCTGGACAAGGCGTAGAAGAGTTCAAAAATGAGGTTTTACTAATTTCCAAACTCCAGCACCAGAACTTAGTCAAGCTTTCAGGTTATTGTATTCATGGAGAGGAGAAATTGTTAGTGTACGAGTACATGTCAAACAAAAGCTTCGATTACTTTATCTTCAGTAAGTGGTTGTCATCGAGCGTGTTCTTGAGAGAACTTCACATGATTTAATATGGTCGGATATTTCACTTTTCAGGAGCAGGTTCAAAAGGGCGGGTAGCCACGGAGTGGGAAAAGAGATACAATATAGTTGAAGGGATTGCACGGGGCCTTCTTTATCTCCATCACGATTCTAGACTGAAGATCATCCACAGGGACTTGAAGACAATCAATATCCTTTTGGACGAAGAAATGGCACCTAAGATCTCAAATTTTGGAATGGCAAGAATTTTTGGACGGAAGCAAACAATGGCTAATACGAACAGGGTTGTTGGTACTTAGTAAGTTCAATCCGCTCAATCAAAATAGTTTACAAAGTTGTTTCTAGTTTTGAGCTATTTTATAAAATAAAAAATAAAATAAAAAATCCCGCCCCCTAATGCAATGGTTATATGTCCCCTGAGTACGCAATGCAAGGAATATTTTCGGAGAAGTCAAATGCTTTCAGCTTTGGCATTCTGCTATTAGAGGTTATAAGAAGGAAAAGAAACACAAGTTTTTTACACAATGAGGATTGCTGCAATATGTTAGAACAAGTGAAGACATAAGTTCATTACTGACATCTTATTTTTGGTTCATAAAAGAACTATGTCGATGACCTATTAATGCTTGTTTCAGGCATGGTGTTTGTGGAATAAGGGGAAGGCAATGGATTTGTTAGACTTGAGATTGTTGAGCACTTGCAAGCCGAGACAAGTAATCAGATGCATCCATATCGGCCTTCTTTGTGTACAAGAAAATGCAAATGATCAGCCTACAATGCATTGGTAGTATCCATGCTATGTAGTGGTGCAGCTCTGCCAATTCCAAAGAAGCCATGTTTTAGCATATTTAGAAGCCCTGATAATCAATCAAATTCACCTCATCCAAATGGCTCTACTTCATCTAGGAATGACATGTCTGTAACTACTATCGAAGGCATATACATTACGTCCTTGTGGACCCCATCAAAAGTCCTCTGGTTTAAGATTGTATAAATACATCTCATCATAGTTCGAATAGGCGGAAATAGGCCTCAAGGCGGTTTTGCCTTTGGAGGCGAGACGTAAGCTTCAAGGCGCTTTGAGGAGTAAGTCTCGATAAGAAGTGGAAAAGATTGGGAAATTTTTTAATAAAGCTATAAAAACAATCTGTTTCCTTCACCTAAATATTATTTAATGAAATAATTGAATTTATGTGTAAAGTGTTCAGAGAATAATATGTGGTAATATGATAGGTGAATTTATGTGGTGAATTTATGTGGTGAATTTATGTATAATGTGTTCAGAGAATAATATGCTAATTCACATGGGGTATTGTTTATTACATAACTGTGACAGAGAATAGTATGTGGTAATAAATATATAGTATGAGTTGGTGAATTTATGTGTTAACGTGTTCAGATTTTCTACCAACTGTAATGCACTAATGTGATCAGTAAAGAAATCCCAAGTCCCAACAACTAGTCAACAAAAGGTGGGTAGGAATCATTATCCATGTATTACATTGTATTATTATAATACACACAAAGTTGTCAGACTTTAGCACAAATAGAAGACAACACCATTGAAAAAGAAGAGAAACAGTAAACGTATTCTGCAAAATGAATTCTTCAATCACCAAGAAGACGAGAACAAAAAAGGGAAGAATGAAGGTAAATTACTTCTCGAAACTTTGTAAGCTGCAATTCTACAACTGAAATATGGTTCGAAATCGAGGCTTAAGCCTCCGTAGCCTGGAGGCGTCGCTCCCGAGGCGAGCGCCTCGTCGAATTAGTCGTAAGCCTCATGCCATGCCGTTCTAACTCTGCCGCCTTGAGGCAGAAACCTAACGCCTCAGGCCTCGCCTTTTCAAACAATGCATCTCATTCAGTTCTATGCAAGTGATAAGATATCTCATTTTGCTCTATTCCTTATGAAAGAAAAATATCTCGTTTATAATGCAGGAAATTCTGCATCAGCAATTCTAACACCATGGCTTGACCTCCTTAACAAACTAACCCGATTTATGCGACCCAAAAAGTTCAATTGATTTATCCTTCTTTTCCTTCCTGCAATGCAGGAAGTACCACCTAATGTAGATTTGGTTTCAAAAGCTTCAACATTTTCTGATTCAATACCGGAAACAGCATCCACTGTAGATTTGATTTCAACAGCTGCAAGTTTTTCAATCCCATCTTCACTGTCAAGCTTCTGGTGTAGCCTCCAGAATGCTTGTCTTGATCCACAAAGGTGGCCAAAGTAATAGCGAGGGTCAATATTAAAGGGGGAACTAGACACAATGCCTTTGACATTGATTGGCCGGATAAGCTCAATGAACTCCTGTATCTCAGCAAAGCACGAGTGATCAGAGTAAGGAACAGTGTAAACATATCTATGAGATCTTTCAGTACACCCTGAACCTCCATTTGGTTCATGTCTCTTGGAGCAATTTGCAGTATCCGTGTCCTTGCTGTTCTTGTTGAGGGCACATGTCAAATGACTGGATCCAAAGACATTGCCATTTACATTAGCATATTTTGCAGCCCATGGAAGCCCAGATGGCATAATTCCTATGGTTGGACGGAGTTTATTGAGCCCTTCTAAAGTTTGAATACTGAAACTATAACGAGGAACAGCACGGACTCTGGTTAGAGAGGTCTTAGTTGTAAATATGTCGTTGAATCCAAGAAGATGCATAATCTGCAAGCGCTCTGGCCAGACCCAGATCTGTAGTTAGATGGGACGTTAATTATGAATGTCCTTTTCCTTTTCTTTTTCATCCCTTTTAAGAGGGTGGGGAGTTCATGGAAGTGAATTGTGCTGAATTGTGCAGAAAACTGATTGTTCAGGAAGTACCTTCACCTTCAGCTCGCGAGATATATATAGCAGAAGATCCTCTTTACCCAATGAGTCAATTCCAATAATTATGTCATGTTTTGGATGAGCAGTGATGATATCAACAATCTGTAGTTCACCATGATAAATTTCAGCAATAATTTAACTGTAATTAGTTGTTGTTGCATTTACAAGACTGTTAGAAGAGCGGTAGCCATACTATCCATCAACTATACACTTATGTAGAACTGAATACTGATGAAAAGAAAGAGGTTGTTGAAAAGAATGATGCTACATGTACACAAAAAAAAAACACAATATTTGTACACAATACACTTGGCATCATCATGTTTTCTCAAACATCACGTCACTTTTAAATAAATGGCACTCACAGGGGACACATGCATTGTGTAAAACTTTTGTGTAAGTTTCTTTTGTGTAAAAGTAGAATTATACTTGTTGAAATGCATGGTTCATAACCAGTTTATTGAAGATCTACAAGATATTGCTCAAGTTAGATCAGTCCAAGTTTTACCATGTAGTTACAACTTACGACTACAAGAAGTTAGAAGATGGAATTTAGCAAGTAAAAGAAAAGCACCTGACTAGCAGCAACTTCACGGGAAGGGAAAAAGTATCTTGGACTGCAGTAAGTATTGTCCAAGTTCAGAATGTCAACCTTCTCATCCTTGAGAGCATCAAGCAGTGTGGTTCTTTGAAGCTCAATCTTGTTACTTGATTTTTCCCAACGGAAGTCCCCAGTATAAAGCATGCAGCCAAATTCACCACGAAACAAGTACATAACTGAACCTGTCAGATATAATGGCAAGGACATGGAAGAATTCAAGGTTTATACTTTTATACAGAATATATTTGTAGTACCAAGGAGACATGACAGCATATCTGAACAAAAAGCTGATGTCTGGAAGAACACTAAACGTCTTCCGCATTATATTGAAAGTGAACTGTAGTTAGCAATCGACTTTTTCAGCTTGCCAACAAAACATAAATCCCAAAAGATTTGTTTTTTGTCAATGTTATTAAGATTACAGGGTATATTTCAAACCGAAAAATTCAAACAATATAATTCATATTGAGCAATTTTCAAACATAAAGAATATAATGATCTCAACTGAAGGGGACCATTTTGGGAACAAAACTACTCTATGACAATGTTTGTACCCAAGAGTTCTATTTTGCAAACATTAATTAAGGAGAAAAAGTGATGACACTGGAACATTTTTTTTTTTTGACATTACAGGGGCACTGGAACACTATTTTAGAGCAAGAAATCAAAATGGTGATAACATACAAGGTCACCGAAAATGGTTAAGTTAACCAAAACAGTATCCAACAAAGAAGAATTAAAGAACGCGAGCAGGAGTACTTGTCTTACTGTGATATCTAAAATTTAAATTATAGAGCTGCTCAGCCTAAATCTAAGTACTGTTCGAATTTTTTTTCATCTGAGATTTTGAATAGGTCTAGCACACAGAATGTCAGGAAGTTTGCAGAATTCGTTCAAATAAGTTAATGAGACAAGAAAAGAAATATAAAAACCTGAAGGAAAAAAAATTATTGAAAGTTCGAAGCTTTCCATCATTTAAAAAATGTTACGGTCACATAAATTTCTCTCACCAACCGTCAGATCATTACAGGAAAAATAAATTCAGCTTTAACAAAATTTACACTCTTTATACAAATCACAAACAAAGAGTTGTAGGAAAACTCTCAAGATGCTAGGCAGTAGGCTCTCAATTTTTTCTCTCAAAATTTTGAATCATGTACCAAGGAAAAAGAGTATGTAATCTAGTTCACAATTAGGGAAAAAAAAAAGAGAAAAAGAGAAAAAAGGAAAAAAGAGAAAAAAAATAGAGAGAGTAAAGAAAAGGTGAAATGGACAAGAATTCTAACACACCTTGATTACATTCCAAATTCAAATCACCACATTTTTCAATTTTGAAGGAAACATTTCTAGAACAATTCTATCTCCAAATTTTTCAAGTTGTGATTCTCTTCTTGGTGACATGTTAGAAGGATCCAATTAAATATTTCCCATTCCAGTTGAAATGGCATATCCAAACTTCAGCTTCTAGCAAATCCTAGCTATCCACATAAATCCACGTTACAACAAAGCAGTCAATTTTATTTGCACTGAAACTCCTTTTAACTTTGGCACCTAGAGGTAAAATCCCAGCACAAAAAGACATAGTTAATGGCTGATGACTGTTGGATCAATCAATTGCCAAATATAGGCTTGCAGGCTTATCAGGAAAATATATAGGTTACTGGAAATGAAGTTGAGGCACGGAACAGGCTTACGGAGTTCACTTTTCAGTTATTTATTTTACTAGATACTCATTTTAAAATCACTAGCTAACGAGTCTTCCTAAGATGTTTATGCATAAGAATTAAACCGTAGAGAACAAATATAACTTAACAATTGATAATGTTTTGCACAATTTACTGTAGCACCACTATCATATAGATCTTAAAATTCAGAGTCTCCCATGTTTGAAGTATCAACAAGACGAAATACCCAGTTCACATTCTGTAGCTAACCCCAAAAAGTTCTTAACAGAGCAATTTCATTGCGATATTCAATCAAACAGTTTCCGAACATTCACGCAACTATATATTAAATGAAAAAAATAACAATCATAGGCAGCAGCAGATATCAATTACCCGGGCAATGATTTGCATCAATAGCCATGACAGATACACTGGGGGTAGAACCAGTCGTATCAGAAACCAATGAAAGAGAATGCCAGCGGCCAACATCCAGAACACGAAGAAGAGCAAGGTCGAAACCAGGAAATTTAAACGGAAAGAGCTTGGCTGTAACTCGAGAGCAGTAAAGGGGTCCCCTGCTCCAGGTTGAGGAGAGGCCGACAGTGTGATCGGCGTGGAGGTGGGTCAAGAAGTAGACCTGGCTGCCGGAACTCCATTTGTCCACTGAAATCATTCCACTCTCCATTCTTTCGACGCTTTGAAAATTGATAGATTCGGATGATTTGTTCGAATAATTTGCATTGAGGGTAAAGTGGCCGTTGGCGGGAGTTTGGATTTGCAACGTTAGGGAAAGCTGCAAAATTCAGCGGGTGTTTTTGGACTTGCAACGTTAGAGGAAGCTCCAAATTTCAGCGGGTAGGATTCAAATCATTTCACGTTTTTTCTACAGACCTATTCCCCACAACAAATAAATAAATAAATTCTTACTTATCGAACGTGGTCTCCGCTATAATGCCACGCTAGATTCTCATTTGTACATTGTACGAGAAGATACTAAATCAAATTATATGTTAACATTAGTATGAAACGTTAAGTAATATATGTTTAATCACATTGAATTGAAATATTTTTCGATTACCTTATTTTTAACTAATAGCTATTATATTTTACTTGATAAGAAATGTTATTAAGTGAACTCAGTAGGAATGGTAAAAAAACCCGTCAAACCGACACCCGTAAGCACCCAGTCCTATTAAAACGGAGAATACTTGACTAAACAGGTAATTAGATCGGTGATGGAATAAAGAAAATTGGCCCCGCTTAAGAATATATATATATATATATATATATTGGAGAAGATTATCATACTCTTTACTCATATCTGCCCCCTTTAACCATTTCTTGTCAAAAACAAAAATACTTACCAAAAAAAATTCTAATAGTTTATAAAGATAATGAAACTTATCTGAGAAAGTATGTTCTCTTTACTGTTTTGAGACCATTTTTAGTTTTCAATTTTTTAAAACATTGAAAACGCGTTTACTTTCATATTTTCAAAAACGAATTTTGAAAAACAAGAAATTTTTTAACAAAGAAAACAGAAAATAATAAAAAGTCATTTTGAGAGTTTTTAAGCAAAACCGGTACTTAATTAAAAACAAGGAAAATACTTTGTTTTGAGAATTCCAATTTCTCTCTCTTCTAATTTTACAATCCTTCGTCCCTCCTCCTCTAATTTCTCTCTACTCTAATTTTATTTATGTGTCATATGCTTCTAAAGTTAGTTTATTTTTTTATTATTATTAATTTTATTATTATTTTTTATGTATTTCCTTTTTCCTGATAACAAACTATAGCAAACTTTCATATTTTAATTTTGGTAATGATACATTAATACAAAATAATTTTTTTAATGAAAGAACAAAATAATTTAATTTACTTAACAAGTAAATAAATTCTCAAAATTCAAAAAGAACATGTTTTTCAGTTTAAGGTTTCTTAAAAAAGTTTTCCAAAATGACAAGGTAAATGCATTTTTAGAAATCTGAAAACAAGCACTCAAAACAGAAAATTGAAAATGAATAGAAAACTCAAAAATAGAAAACTGAATCACGAAAAGAATACAATTTCAATCGCAATCGTAATAGGGACAACCCGCATTTATAATAGCATTCCTTAAGTAAACATTGAAAATAAAAATATATAGATATATAATTACGCTAATAAATTAGTAATTGCCCGTATCGGGTCGTCCCCAACCCATGTCCTATTTTAAGTGGGGATGGGTACAAAGATAGGGTAAAAAAAAATTTGATAGTTAGAGTAACTGGTATAGCATACCCAATCGCAACCCAGCTCAGCCTAGCCCATTACGAATCATAGGCCTCGAGAAATTAAATATTTTATTTTTCTCTATAGCTATACTATAAGGAGAATTTTGTAAAATATAAAACGTTAGTTAAATCATATTTATCCAAATTTATTATATACAAAATAAATAACCTGATAACAACTCGATTTAAAAACACATAAAAATAACTAAAAATCAAAACATCAATTAAAAAGTAGTTTAGTCCAAATCAGGAAATATTTCTTAAATAATATATATATTAAAAAATTTTGAATTAAAAAATCAGAAAACCTTTGAAAATTGATAAATCAATAAAAATACCTAAGATGATAAGATATATATCAGCATAAGATAAGATATATATGAGTAAACTACTCTATAAAATAGCTCATCTTCAAGTCTCATTTATGAATAGATTTATTTAGAGAATATTCTCCTCATGTTTCAATTTTTAGTTAAAATTTTTATTAAAAATTTTTATTTTTTTATTTTGTAATTCAATGTTAAAGTTTCTGACAAAAAAGATGAAAAAATAAAAATAACAAAGAAAACATGTCCTAAAAATTTTATCTTAATTATTTTTACACCAAACATTGCTTTGTTGCAGGAATTTTTTATTGTATTAAAGGTCTTCACTATTTGTCTACTAATGTGATTATGTCCTCAATTTTTCTTTTGCATTCTTATCATAATTTTGCCAACTAATTATTCACAATAATATTGGCTTATATTCAAATATCATGTAAACTTGATTTTAAATTAAATAAAACGCAAACATCTTCATTTTGTTCGGGTCAAACAATATTTTTCTCCTTTAAGAACTCCTTAAATGAACAACATCATAATACATGAAACTTTTTTTTTTTATATTTTTTACTTTTTATTTTTTTACAATCGAAACTTGTTAATTGCTAAAACATTGAAAAATATATATACACACACACACACATAGATATATATAAGGAAATAATTAGAGCTTGTTTGATCCTCTTTAACATATCTTTTTATAGGGCTTCACTAGTGGGTTGGTCCATGACAAAAAAATCTGGGCTGGTCCGGCCCGGACCAGAAACCCACATGTCCGGGCCTTGTCTAGTGGCCTTGTCATTGTCTGCAATCTTTACATGCCTGCTTCATATGGTAGCATCATTCACAGTAGCTGTTTTCTTTTTATACTATGATATCTCACTAAAGTATATGTATATTGTTGATATTAAGCTTATCAGAGTAGAACTAATTATTAAGGGCTTGTTCTTTATAGCTTCCTTTTCTTTAGAAATAAAGAGGGGGAAAAAGCCGGTCAACAAGTCAATTTTCAATCTCAACCACATATTCTTTATAAAAAAATTATTTTTCATATTTCCCTATAATATCTATTTATCCATTGCACATTGAAAAAACCTCTACTTGAGTTCCTTAGTGTGTGGAATTTGGTATTAATTTGGAATTTGTAATTTGGTACAGCGGATCTCAACTTATTCACTATACAACTTAGATTTGCTTAGTAATTGTTAGTATGAACTTATTAACAATGAAACTTGTGATTTTCTTAAGTGCACTAATATATTCTTGCATCCAAGAGTACGTCTTTTGTGCACTCTTGTGATGTAAATTTGATAGTTATGGCTGTGCAGATGCAAATATTATATAACTATCAAAACAATTAAAATCCAAAAGAAAATTCTTTCTTGGTTCTTGAAAAAAATACTACTGTAATAAAAGAAAATGCAGGGGATGATGGTTTGGATGACAATTCTTATGCCCTGTGGAGGAGGTAAATCGCTGGATGTGCAGTGCAGTAGCTAGGAATCGAACCATGACCTCACGGGGGCACCGTCATCTACAACCTCGCCCTTTGCCGCTGCGTTATATGCCCCGAGAGCACCATCTTTATTTACACTATCTTGTATATAATATAACTATGGAAGCTATAAGAAAAAACCAAAACCTATCCTTTAATGCCGGGTAACAACAATGAAACTCAAGGTAAAATCAGAAATTTCTCTTTTCTCTGATGAATTAATATATATCAGCCTAACAGTCTACTAGAGGTGGCTCTAACAAAGGGAACATCATGCTATTGCCAAGTTCTGTAGCATGAAGAATATCATTTTCATACTTTTACATGGTTTGATGAATTC
>CAVNYN010270230.1:0-12277 GCA_963692815.1 Nyctanthes arbor-tristis
GAAAGAATATGTGATGATAATTTGATAATTTATTCCAAAAAAACATAAGAATGGTGGGTTCAAACGTTAAAGTAATTTTCTTGAATAAAACGGGCAAAGAAAATGAATTGAGGTTTGAGAATATACCACATTCGGCTTCAAGTCCTTATTCTTGTGCAACTTCTTGCATTCTAAGTTGAGTTTTCAATTCTCTTCTTCCTGTTTCAAAGCCTCTTCTCTGACCTTCCCAGGAAAAAAAAAAAATCATGCAATCGGATTTTAGATCATCGCAATAACAAAATGGATCTGTAAATACCCAAAACCCCAAATCATTCATCAAATACAGATAGATACATTCACCTGTACAAAATAGATCCACAAACAAAGATTAGGAAGCATCGTAGCACCAGGAAGCTTAGCAGGTAGAAACCGAAATTACAACAGAGATTAAAAGACCAGATTAAGCAAATTTCGGTTGTAATCTGGGAAATCAATCGTGATGCATTGTGGGCTCCAAGGAAGAATGCACCAAAGAAAAAAGGCCACTGGTCAAAAAAAAAAAAAAAAATTGACCGGAAGGGGTTGTGGGTAGCATCTTCCTTCCTTTAGTTTGTTGCATTGGGAATGGGGATGTTATGCCATTTGAACATTAATTAATAAAGCAGGTTACAATGTTGATAGCATTGGGATTGGGGTAGATTATTACTTCTCGACGTACATCAAATTAACCAAATATTAATCTAGGGTCCATTTGCCGATCAGTGGTGGAACCATAATTTATAAGTTGCAGGGACGAGAAATAAGTGATGTGAAATTTACACAACTCATTTTACATCTTTATAATTTTTCTTTATAATTCAACTTGAATAAATAGCTTCAAACAGACAATAAATTTAGTTCTCAATATTTTTATTAGAAAATGGTCATACATAACATAATTATATTGCATGTAAATCAAAAAGATGCAATAAACTCCGATCCCTACTCCGTTCTCTTTCCATTCTTTTCGATCTTTAAATAACTCTGACTTTGTAGTTCACTAGATGCATGTTCCCCTCTAAAATTCCCCTCTTGTAATTCTGAGATTCGAGGTATTTATAGTGCTCATTGGGTCTTCAATTTTGTGTGTTCGACTTGATCACAAAGTTTGAATTCAATTCAAACTCTAAAACAATTTTCCAAAAATATTCCCTCATCGGAAAGGGCAATGTGGGATCCTTTTGTTAACGTTTTCATTACTCGTGCTTAAGTCTCACGGTTTTCATTCAAATGCACATAACTTTTGAGAAATTCGTAAAATGTGTTGAACTCCTAATTTGATGAGCTTTCCAATGATATATTATAGAACCATAAATTTTCTTTGAATCACATTTTTATAGCCAAAATATTCACTACTTCAACATTTTTGGTCCGTTTTCTTAATTTAGCACCATTCGCTTTCGGATTTGAGCTTTGATCTAAAATAACATATGTAATGTGAATAATATGAAGGATATGGTTATAGGCTTAAGTAAAGTGCGGTAACTTATTAATTATTTTTCCATAATGTTAATCAAGTTTAAAGATAATTAAATTATTACGACCTACTATTTTTTGCATGAGAGTTAGGTAAATTTCTTAAGAAAGTTAATGCTTGTTTCGAAAGCTTTATTTCTTTATGTCCGACCTAGGACGAAAATAAATTAATTAATTATAAAAAGAACATATAAATAAAGGATGACAAGAAGAAAGGTTAACCATTAAAAGCAATGATTAAAAAAGAAAGAAAAAGCACAAGACGAGATAAAGAAAAGAGAGAGATACAACTCTTGGTTTTATGGATGGGGTTGAAGACTAGTCGAGTAGTCGTAATTGGTCAATAACAACAATTGTCATCAAAGGCATGAAGAGAGTGAAAGGATACATCAATTAATTATGGGTACGAATAGAGAATTAGGACCCCACTAATTCAATACAGGTTGAACAAAAAGAATGTTTCATTTCACAAATTTTTTTTCCAGTTTCCGCAGGGGAGCCCACCATGGGCCCCTTGCCGCCATTAAGTATGAAACGTGTTATGGGACCCATCAATTTGAACTTAGCAATATTCTCTCTCTATATATACTAGCAAAGAACGTAATCAACCACACTCCAAAAATTCGACTTCACTTAATTAGTTGATCAATGGCTCTCACCGTGATGGGTTTTCTCATGGTTTTGCTTAGCACCACCAACCATTCATCAGGCTCGCAATTTCTAATTCCCATCCTTTTAATATTTCAGTAGCTAATTATATAATATAATATACGTGTTTTCATTCATTAATATTGCGCAATTTTTAGAATAAATTTTTGTTTGCATTGCAGGTGCTCCTGCTGTTTATTGCATTTGCAAGCATGGATTGACAGATGAAATTTATCAGAAAGACATAGATTATGCTTGCGGCGCTGGAATTGATTGTAGAGCAATAAGGGAAAATGGTTCGTGTTTCCAACCGAATACTCCACGGAACCATTGCAACTATGCTGTGAATAGCTATTACCAGAGCAATGAACAAGTTCCGGGCAGCTGTAACTTCTCAAACACCGCCACTCTCACCCAAGCTGCCCCTGGTAATTGCATTCTCTCTCTCCTCTCTGTGCAAATGTCTCGGGTCATACTCTTCTTCATTTGCTCTTTTTTGATAAAATCATTACTACTACTTCTGTTGATTTCCAGGGGAGATTTCTGAATGTGGGCATCCAATTATAACTCCCAGGTATGTCAATATTTACTTATTTATTTTACACGAAAAAGATCATGTCTAGGGTTCATCTTTTTGTGTGCATATGTTTGAATAATAATAGTATACATAGGGGATTTCATTTCAAGTAGTAGACAACAAGGGAATTAACTATATTATTTATTTATCAACTTTCTACTTCTAGCAGAAAAAGTCCATCTTCCTCTTTTCATTATTCTCCTAATTTGTGAATTATACAGTTAAAATATATATATTTGTGTCTATTTGTTTGACTTAGATTTTGTTATGTTATCAATAATTTGTGAATTTGTTGAGTTTATTTGAGTTATTATTATTATTTTATTTTTTTTGTTGAGCATATTGGAGTTATGTGTTAATATTAAAAGTAGAAAATATAAAAAAGTATTTATTTTTAAATTTTTTAATTAAAAACAGTTCAACCATGTTTCGACTTTTCAACTCTTGAACGGACCAGTTCAATTTTCTTAACCTCAAACCCTTATGCCATTTGCATCTTTTTGCCATTCAAATTAGGGTTCTGGGGCTGATTTTGGGCTTGCAAAAATTATTATTTTGCCACTATATATTACTTTATAGAAATTGGCAGCTTGGTCTTCTTCTTTGTGTTTTTCTTTGTTTTTCGTTTTTTGTTTTGTTTTGTTTTGTTTTTTTTTTTATTTTTTTTTTGTGTTATATGCTAATATTAAGAGTAGAAAATATAAAAAAAAGATCATGTCTAGGGTTCATCTTTTTGTGTGCATATGTTTGAATAATAATAGTATGTGTATTGGATTTCATTTCAAGTAGTAGACAACAAGGGAATTAACTATATTATTTATTTATCAACTTTCTATTTCTAGTAGAAAAAGTCCATCTTCCTCTTTTCATCATTCTCCTAATTTGTGAATAATTTGTGAATTATTAAGTTAAAATATATATATTTGTGTCTATTTGTTTTACTTAGATTTTGTTATGTTATCAATAATTTGTGAATTTGTTGAGTTTATTTGAGTTATGTGCTATTATTAAAAGTAGATAATATAAAAAAGTATTTATTTTTAAGTTTTTTAATTAAAAACATTAGAACCCCGTTTCAACTTTTCAACTCTTGAATCGACCGGTTCAATTTTCTTAACCTCAAACCCATATGCCATTTGTATCTTTTTGCCATTCAAAATTAGGGTTTTGAGGCTGATTTTCGGTTTGCAAAAATTATGATTTTGCCACTATATATTACTTTATAGAAATTGGTAGCTAGGTCTTCTTCTTTGTGTGTGTGTTTTTTTTTAAGTTTTTTAATTAAAAACAGTTCAACCTTGTTTCAACTTTTCAACTCTTGAACCGACCGGTTCAATTTTCTTAACCTCAAACCCATATGCCATTTGCATTTTTTTGCCGTTCAAATTAGGGTTTTCAGGCTGATTTTGGGCTTCAAAAATTATTGCCACTATGTATTACCTTATAGAAATTGGCAGCTTGGTATTCTTCTTTGTGTTTATTTATTTATTAATTTATTTTTTTGAGTTTATTTGAGTTTTGTGTATTTATTTTAAAGTTTTTTAATTAAAAATAGTTCAAACTTGTTTCGACTTTTCAACTCTTGAACCGACCGGTTCAATTTTCTTAACCTCAAACCCTTATGCCATTTGCATCTTTTTGCCATTCAAATTAGGGTTCTGGGGCTGATTTTGGGCTTGCAAAAATTATGATTTTGCCACTATATATTATCTTATAGAAATTGGCAGCCTGATCAACTTCTTTGTGTTTTTTTTTTCACTTTATTTGAGTTATCTGTATTTAGTTTTAAGTTTTTTAATTAAAAACCGTTCAACTATGTTTCGACTTTTCAACTCTTGAACATACCGGTTCAATTTTCTTAGCCTCAAACCCATATGCCACTTTTGCATCTCCTTGCCATTCAAATTCGGGTTTTGAGGCTGATTTTGAGCTTGCATATATTATGATTTTGCCACTATATATTACTTTATAGAAATTGGCAGCTTGGTCTTCTTCTTTGTGTTTTATTATTATTATTATTATTATTATTGAGTTTATTTGAATTATGTGCTAATATTAAAAGTAGAAAATATAAAAAAAGTATTTATTTTTAAGTTTTTTTTTTTAACCTCAAACCTATATGCCATTTGCATCTTTTTGCCATTCAGATTAGGGTTTTAAGGCTGATTTTGGGCTAGCAAAAATTATGATTTTGCCGCTATATATTACCTTATAGAAATTGGCAGCTTGATCATCTTCTTTGTGTTTTTTTTTTAATTTATTTGAGTTATCTGTATTTAGTTTTAAGTTTTTTAATTAAAAATCGTTCAACCATGTTTCGACTTTTCAACTCTTGAACCGACCGGTTCAATTTTCTTAACCTCAAACCCATATGCCATTTGCATGTTTTGCCATTCAATTTAGGGTTTTGGGGCTGATTTTGGCCTTGCAAAATTTGTGATTTTGCCACTATATATTACTTTATAGAAACTGGCAACTTGGTCTTCTTCTTTGTGTTCATTTATTTATTTCCTTTTTTTTTGAGTTTATTTGAGTTATGTGCGCTAATAATAAAAGTAGAAAATATAAAATATTTTTAAGTTTTTTATTTAAAAACAGTTCAACCCTGTTTCGACTTTTCAACTCTTCAAAACGGTTCAATTTTCTCAACCTCAGACCATATGCCATTTGCTTCTTTTTGCCATTCAAATTAGGGTTTTGAGGCTCATTTTGGTCTTGCACAAATTATGATTTTGCCACTATATATTATTTTATAGAAATTGGCAGCCTGGTCTTCTTCTTTGTGTTTAGGGATATTCCTCCTCGTTGTGTTTAGTGACATGCAGGTCCAATCTAGACGTCTACCTTTTTCTCCCCGCCAAATAATTTTGGGGGAAAATGTTAATGAACTCTTTCTTCCTTTCTTTCTTTCTTTCTTTCTTTTTTAAGTGAGCCGTTTCATTTTAATTTTTTTATTCTTTATTTCTTTCTTTTTGCCAAATTTAAGAAAAAGCCACTCCATGTTGACCCTAGTACTGCTGGAAGAAGAAAAAAATTGAATAATTTGTTCGGTATATGTTGTCAAAAGGCTTCAAAATTTTGAGGACTTATAATAGACAAAAAGGAAAAGGACAATTGGAGAAGGAATTATCTTTAGCCGTGGATTATCGAATTCTTCTTAGAATAAGATTATTTTTTTTAACATTATTTAATTTAATTTAATTTAATTTAATGTTGGAAAGACTTCAACTAACTTAGAATGTTGTGGCATCTGCGGCTGCTTCCCTGGTGCTTCTTGAGTATGTGTTTCCTTTTTTGAAGACGTGAAATCTTGGTTAAGCCAAGTCATGTGATTATTATAAATTGGTATCTTTGCCTTCTTTTCTTTGAACACGAGTGACGTGAGTTCGTTGATAAGGAAATTTTATATGATTATAGCAACTTTAATTAATTATATTATAAATTGCAAAGTTTTCACAACGTGTTGAATTTGTCTTCGTTTTTTATTTTTCTAATTTCGTTATATTCTTTAAACAACTATCCTACCTGCAGAAGACTTAAATTCCCAACATCATTTACTTGTTGTTTTTGCAAAATTTTTTTTTTTTTTGTTCTTGCAATTTTCCCTTGTAAATATTGTCTTAACAGAATTAGAAAGCATGCATCACAAACACTTTTTCTTTCTTTCTTTTTTTTTTTTTAAACCTTTCATTCAATCTCGAAAATCATATGTGATATGTTTCTGTCATGTCTTGAATTTTACGTATTCACGCACGCAGATCTAGCAACCAGGCACTAGACTTGCACCGAGCTGGCGCCGAATTCCATCTCTCTCTTTCTGTTAAAAGCAAGATTGTATCATATCCAACAATAATACTGATAATGGTCCTTGTATGGCTACTCATGAAAATGCATTTGGCTAGAACAAATGGAGCACAAGGCCAAGAAGCTGCTAATTATCAAGTTGATCTCGGTGTGGTGGATCCTGCATCCGTCACACTTGGTACTGGGTGATTTGATGGTGTTGATGAGGATGATCTTCAAGTCGTTGAAGAAATAATAAATAATATTAATTTATTAGTTTAAAATTTTAGATTAAAATTTTAGATTAAGTGACTTTAATTTAACAAATACGTAATTTCACTTACATATATAAAATAATAAAAAGGGGAAGGGGGAGGGTGTTTCAATAACTATGAGGAGTAAAGGTGGGTGTTTTTTTTTTTTGTGTTTTATGTATATAATAATGTGTCAATCATTATGAGACCTGAAAGTTGTGTCTTTTTGTTACGCATATCAGATGCAGAAAGACTTTGAATATAAAAAGCTGTTTAAAACAATGTGAGAGCGCGCTGCTTGTCTGTGTTAATTGGTTCATTTTTTGTTCTTCAAAATTTTAATGTATGCATAACTTTATGCATAATGAATGGTTGGTGAAACTTGAAAGCCAAGGATCCACAGGCTCCGATGACAAATGGATCAAATGCTCTTGTTCCACCCCCCCCTTCTTTCTTTTTTCTTTCTTTTTTATTGGAAAAAACCATCCTTTATATTTTACAAAAGAGCAAAGTAAAAAGGGGCATACGCGGTTAACGTGAACCCACAACTGGAAAAGATAAATCATATCTACAAATATAACACTACAAGAAAATGTGCAAACACTAATGGGAAATTTCCGTTGGTAATAGTAGGATTTTGGTTAGAAAACGCAATTAGTAACAAACTTTTTCCGTTGGAAAATTTCGTTGGTAAAACCCTTGTGACTAAAATTACCAACGAAATTTGTCTCGTTGGTAATTTTCCAACGAATTGCCAACAACTTTCTTTGTTTGAAAATTACCAACGGAATTACACAACGGAATTTCCAACTATCTCTTATGTTACAAATTACCAACAACTTCAATTCCGTCGTAGATTATTAACGAACTATCATTACTATTTTCGTTGGTAATCCCGACTACAAATTTAAAAAAAAAATACATTATTATATAATTATAGATAATGAAACTAAACTCTTTTTGCGCTCAATCAACTAAAATTACAAGTGGGTGTTTAACCAAAAAAAAAAACATTTGATTGAATTGAATTCAAATTTCGTAAGTACATACATCAAATTAATAAATCAAACTAAATCTATTGCGATATTTGCTTCCATCTTATAATGTCCAAATGAATGATGATTCCACTTCAGTTAGACTCTCCCCATCCACCATCTTCAAATATGCCTGGAATTATTTCATCATACGCGATAGATTATTATATAAAGAACCCAATTCAAAATAATAAAATAGAATTATTCTTCAAAAAATTGCATGTTGGATATTCACCAATAAAAAAATAAGTGAAATTTGATCTTTTTCTCCCTTAGGTAATCTGAAATTTAGAAGAACTCACAAAATGCAAAGCCAATTTAATTAAAAGACTAGCAACAGGTACCTCATGGCCAATTTTCACCATGCTGGTTCCCTCATCATAACCAATTCCAACCCTATCAATAAAGTAACACATTGTTTTGAGTTGCTTCACAAAACTGAATCTAGGCAAGGCAAGCAAACATTAAAGTTTCTGCATTATGCAATTCTCAATTTTCTTACAATTATGAACATCTTGTAAAAGGAAATATCTGAACAAATTACACAAGGAAATATCTTCAAGAATAAATCATGCTAGAAAGGCAGAAACTATAGAAAGAAATTAACCAACAAATATGTTTGTGCAATATATAAAGGCAGATAAAGACAGATTTTAAATTGTCAATTTTACCATAGATGTTATAAAATTTAACTTAAAAAATTAATTCTATTAGTAGCTGCAACTATGATGTAATGTTGCTCCATGTGTTGCTACATTCTTTTTCTAACTATAAGTTAAATATCACAAGGAACATAATAACCAAGGTGAGAGAAAAGGGGACATTTCAACCCTTTTCCAACCTCCAGCAGAAACAGGAAAAAGAAACAAAGAAAACAAACCAGCCCAAAACAGAAAAGGAAGGCCAGAAAATACAACAAGAAGCACGACCCAGAAGCAAAACAACATAAATCCACAGAAGGTTCCTAATACAAAGTGATTTACAGTAAATAATAATGACAAAGACAAGACTATAATTATAACCGCAATAACATCAATGAAGACAACAATTAAGAGAAAGGGCACAGGGGATCAAAAGTAAGAACAAATCAATTAAAAGGCGGAATAGGTTTGTTACTTCAAGCACTGTAAAGAGAAAGCATTACCTTTAGATATGTTATAAGCGCATCCTCCTTTTCTCTTCCAGTCTCTTTATCAACATAAATCTTCACTCGAGGCTTTTTTGTTTCTGGGTCCTAAATGTTTCGATCATAAAAAAGCGAAAGATCGAGCAATGCCTCAGAAAATATGACATTCTTTCCTCTTCAAGCATAGTGAAATAAAACCCGTTATATGCTATTATATATTCATATTATTGCCACATGTATATCCCAATTGGCCAATTCAAGAGGAAAAAAGATAATCACCCAAGAGAATGTGCTAGGTAACCAGATATATAACCTCACCCGAGATGACCTAAGAGGCATTCTCATCATTACAAAGAATAAATCAGCTTCATTTAATCAATGAAGTTAAATCATTGATAATCTCGGAGAATTATTTTATCTCATTCCATGAAAGGGTAGGGCGTCAAGCATGACAAATTTCCAGAATTTAGTGGCTGCTCCTAATAGCACCAAAGATTACCATGGACAATGCAACAAGAGGCTCAAGTTCGTAAAGTCAAAAACTTCTGCAAATTTTTCAGCCACACATGCCAGGAAATGCTTCAGGTTGAGAATGGCATACTAGTGTTTTATAGTATTTTACTTAAATAAGTTAGCTAAAACCTTATATGTATGGCCTTATATCCTCAGAGTTTGATTAATGAATAAACTGGTTTCCTGTTGTAGTTTCTGTTTCTTTCTATTTAGATAATCCTTCTTCCCTTTCTTTCTCTCTCTGCTGTTTCTCCCTCTCTTTGCTTCCTATTCTGTATTTGTGTCAGAGAAGTAATATGCAACAGTTACTAACCAAACAATCCAACAAGAAATACATCAAACAAAATTCAGTGTCATTCATCCCATAAACCATCAGAAACTAATTTTCTAACCTATTCACTTCCCAGCTTGCCATCCTATGCAACCACATTGAAGAAATATCTGGCCACAATTGGATTCATTTATTTCTTTCATTTTATTTGCATTTACAGTTCAAGTGTAGTTCAAAAAAAATAGTAATTTTTGTTCTTTTAGTAAAAATTTAAAAACAATATGGAAAAAGAAAAAGAAAAACAATCTACATATGGAAAGTCTTCATCTAGCATATGGAAGAGGGTCCATCACGTCACATTGAATTTCACCTCCAATAGAAGGAGCAAGAGTACAGAAACCTCTGACATGTCTGGGCTCCTATACACAACCATGGTAAATTAGTTGCCTTAAATGCTTGCAAGCCCATGTTTATTAATCGACCAAAGATTTTGTTTTTCATTCATCCAACTGTCACTTAACTAGTACAAAATTTCTGTACTTTAGACAAATGAAAAGAAGAAAACAAGAAAAAAGAGTTTTTTACACATAGAAATCCAATATATGCCTAATCATCAAACTACACAAGCAGGGAAGCCTTGATTGACCAAGTTTAGGGATGCAAGACATACACAGAACCTCTAACAGAGTGCAAGTTGACCCCCAAAATTATGAAATTCAAGGACATTGCAATAAATAATCAGCTCCAGAAAACCTCCATAAACTTAACATAATTCCATACCCAGAACAGCGGAATATTTCTATTCTAAGACATTAAATTGGCAAACTCATATGATCATATTATTATGAATATATAATAATTACAGCAGATTTTATAGCTTCTCTGACCTTAATGATTGAGAGCTAAAGATGGGTTTCATACGAATTAACTCCTTTATTCAACGTCATTTAACACCCTCCGGCACCGCCAAACAATCGTTGTCAAAAATTCGGAAAAGGTGAGGAGAAAAAACAGAAAACTAAGGGGAAAAACAAGGAACGAAAATTACCTGCAGAGAACCTTGGCATAGAATCAGTGTCTGGTGCTGCTAAACCGAAATCCAACAGAGGCCTCTACTTTGATTCGACAGCGATGGTTCTTCCATATATAGCTGTGCAATTAAGGGCGTACGGCGGCTTCGCCGTGGATGAACGAGATCAGTTTTGAAGAGAATGTCTGGAGCGATTCCACAGATTCAAGAAGGAAAGAGGGATTTTGGGTTCTTTGGTCGGAGAATCTGGAGCGAGTCCACAGATTTCAGGAGGGAATGAAAGATTTTGGATTTGGGGCTTCTAATCTGGGGGGTTCGAGTCTGGGTTGCAGAATGAGGGAAATAGGGGGTTTTTTATTCACATGGTGGGAGATTGAAAATTTTGGTGGGAGATTGAAAATTTTTGATGTATCATTACTAACAAAATTACCAACTGAAAAATGTATGAGAGAATTTATAAGTATTTCTATATTTGATTTTATTAACTATAACAACATATTTCTAACGGAAACATTCTAACAGAATATTTTTGGTAACCAATTCTGTTGGTAATTTAAATAGTTTATATAAATAATAATTAATAAAAGAATATTCAAAATCAGTTAGTAATCTGCTAGTAATCTGTTGAAAGTAGCAACAGAAAACCTGGCGTTGGTAATTTCCCGTTAGTGTTTGCACATTTTCTTGTAGTATAAAAATAACTTGATCAAATCAAAGCAAATCTTGGGCAAAATCAACGCTGTTCTATGTCTAAGGGTATATGTAGGACTGAGCGTCTAATCCGGTAATTCGACGAACCCGACCCTACTGGCCCAAAAACGAGTCAGATCGGGTCGGGTTACTGTAGCAATCGGGTCGGCCGGGTTGGGGGTAGAAGGGACCCGACCGGGTCGAGTCGGGTTTCGGGTTGACTCGGTGCAGTCCGGGTCAACCCGCTTAACCTGACTCGGTCAACCCGGTTATTATTATTTTTTTTTACCAAATTTTTTTTTTCGTTTTAAGGTCACAACGTTTTCATTCTTTATTATTAGTTTGTTTTTCCTTTTGACAATTTCACTCAAAACACTTAAAAACTCTCTTTCAACTGAAGTCTCAAGAACACTCAAAAGCACACTCAAAATACTCTCGCAAGAGTCAAGTCTCAAGAACCCTAGATTTGCCTAAATTCAATTCCTCCATTTTTTTTACTGTTTTTTGTTGCTTGACTTAACAAAATAGTTGGTGAAGTTATGTGAGAAAATGGTGGTTGAGATGAAGTGAATAGAGAAAATTAGCAATTAAATGATTTAGCAAGAATGTGGTGTTTGTGGGAATGTCGTGTTACGGAGTTAGTACTGAAAATGATGTGTTTTTACAATTTTTTTTTTAAATTTTTTGGGCTATATAATGGACTTAACTTTTTTTTGGGTATTTGGGCCTCGTTGCTTTATTGGGCCAGCACAAGGACGGCCCAAACTGGGAACCCAAGTCAACCGACTCAACCCGAGTTATAACAATTCTTAGGTATATGATTATAACAATTCTTCATATAGAGGAAAATATCTTTG